>CAJNJA010015004.1:0-11949 GCA_905231915.1 Symbiodinium necroappetens | reverse complement strand
GGGTTTAGGGTTTAGACCCCAAATCCCCGTAACACCCCATTGAGAACTGCCCTTCCAAATTACCAAGCTTCTACAACCCTAGCTCGTTCGGGCCCATGCACTCACCGTGCAAGTCGGGGGCTTCTGGGGTTACATAATTGTTCGGCACAGGTGTACGCACCCAGGGTCAAGAGCTTCTTTGTTGGCCATCGACGAAGCCCACCTGGAACGGCACCGCACCTTCTGAAGTGCTCGAAGTACAGCCGCGTGTAGGCGTCTGCGGCTAGTTCGCAGTCTGATTACAACCACAAGACCCCAACAGACATGACTTGGTGGCCTTGCATGGAGTTGTACGCGGTCTGGAGATAAGTGATGGTGTTCAGAGCCTCGTGGGTGCAAGTCATTTTTATGCTGCTATCACTAGATTGGACAAATTAGTCCAGGCACTGTTCTCAAAACTGCACCACTGGTGTCCGCCTCCTGCTCCTTTTTGGTGAGCTTCTCCTCTATTCAACGCTGCTCACATGTTCTTTCCATGCCGTGGCTGCGAGATGCAGATTCTGACCTCTCCACTTCAATCACGTCATTGCTGTTCTTGGAAGCCACAAAGCCAGTACGGTATGGTATCTCCCTCCTCCTTGTTGTCGTCTGAGAGCTCATCTAGCCTATCTGCCAAGCCCAGACGAAGCCGCCATGTCTGAAACCAGGCTGTTGTCACCAGAAACTTGCTGCAGTCAGCATTCTTGGTGGTCCACCACTGCATGTCCCCGCATGCGCCCTTGGAGAAAACCATGCGTATGAGACCTTCTGCAGGAGCATGCCTGCGGGATCCATGTAATTCACACCTATGCCTATGACCCTAAAGTACCTGCACAGGCACTTCCTTTACTGCCAAAGCAAATACTACATGGGCACATAGATTTAGAGTTAGTTCCGGGGACTACTTATGGACTGCAAGGTCTGGGACTACTGGAATAAACATGTGTAAATGTGGGCTCTCTGCACCGTGCTTCGACCTGGCTGCAAGGACCTCAGAAGCAGTGGAGCAAAAAGCAACCCCCAAATCCTAAATCCCAGCTAAGCCAGTCTTAAGTCTTAAGGACATGTAAACGAAAAACCAAAATTAAGACGCGCTCACCTCAACCTTGCAAGCATGGAGACCCTCTGATTGTAGGGTTTGAGAGAGACCGATTACACAACATTGAACCAGGTTAGGGCAACCTTTGCTAGTCTGTGATCTTGGCTTTGGGGCCAGGGCATCGGGGCTTTGGGCCCAAACCCCCTCCCCCCAAAGATAGCACCTAAAATTCCTACTAATACACTGAGGAACACGAAACCCAAAACCCAAAACTTCACCAAACCCCTCCCCGACAAAGTCTCCCTGCGTGTGACGGACAGGGGTGGCCCGCAAACTCAACTTTGAAGGGGGCGCCTTGCTGGAGAAGTCGGCAGATTTCGGTATTCAGTGCTTTCAATGTTGGGCCTTTGGGCTTTGGGGTGAAAAGGACTTTAAAGGCTTTGGGGTTCAAAGATCTGATAGCCTGATAGCTCAGCTGAGGGTTGTGGAGGGTAAATTGGCGCAAACGTGAGGGTTTGGGTCTCCCTTCCCAGGAATACTGTAGGTAGTATGAGGGATCCCATATTTCCTGATTCAGGAACTCCAGCCGTAAAAAGGATTTGCGCCAATTCAAGGATCTTTCAAAGCTTTACCACAAAAGGCTTCGCACCATAAACACCTTCCAGAGCCTCAACCTAAGAACCTAAACTCTAGCCAAAGGTTGGGCATGCTTTTTGTCGCAGGCTTCGTAGGTGAAGCTCGTTCTGGCGATTTGCTTTTGCCATAACTTCGGGCTTATAGGGTATCGGGCTTAGGGTTTATATAGGGGCTCTCCTAAACCCCTAAACCTAAACCCCTAAACCCCTAAGCCCTGAACCCTAAACCTCTAAACCCCTAAGCCCTGAACCCTAAACCGAAAACCCCGAAACCCCGTAAACCCCAAATCCTAAACCCGGCTTCTGCGAGGGTTCAGGTTCAGGGTTCTGGTTCTTAGAGTCAGAGGAGCGACTCAAAGAGGGGTTTAGGGTTTAGGGTAAGAGTGATCTTCCTAGGATTCTGCAGCTTTAGCGTAAAAGGTGTGATGGTTGACGTTGGGAAGGAAGCCCAAATGCAGTCGGCTGTTGAAGGGGTATGGTTTAAGGTTTAGGGCATTTGGGTTTATGCTTCTGGGGTGGTATTGCACGATGCCCCTCGTCTTGGAACCAGTTCTGCAATGCCTCGGAGAGACTCTGCTGGTGCAGATGGGACTTGGTTTCTGTAATCAACATCGCGCAGGCCAAATCAGCAATATTGCTGAGCCAGCGATGATCGACCTCGTCAAAGACCATGTTCGTGACGAGGGAGTCCTCCCTGCATGGCAGCTGTGCCTAAAGCACCGCTGCCCGGAGAGCAGTCAAAGATGTCCACCGGCCCATGGATTTTGATGATCGCTTCGTAGATCTTCGGCTGCTTACCTTCAGTGGTGCCGAAACAATAACATAATCGCTATATCAAGTCATGACAGTCCTAAGCTACTAGCTTTGATTTTACGAGATGAAGCAGGCCACTTTCGCAAAAAGGACCCTTAAAGGAACCCCGAATCTCGAATCCAACCCTAGACCCTAAACCTCAAACCCTACACCCTAAATCCAACCCTGACCCCCAAAGTCCTAAACCCTAAGCTCTACATCCTAAAACCCTAAACCCTAAACCCTATACCCTCAACCCTAAACCCTAAACACTAAACCTTACATCCAAGCCCAAACTCCGAAACTCTAAGCTCTAAACCCTAAAACCCTAAACCCTACACCTCACCTAAACCCGCCTCCGGCGCCACCACGCCCCCAGGCTTCAGAGACGGCATCCCTCCCGATTTTTGGGTGTTGTTTTAGGGTTTAGGGTTTAGGGTTTTAGTGGTTTAGGGTTTAGGGTTTAGGGTTCCTTTCAGGGGTATATAGGGTTTGAGGGTTTTGGCAAGATGAAACCAAGAAACCGGGGCTCTAGAAGTGTTCTGTAAGGGTTGAGGTCCCGGGTTTAGGGTTGCTTCAAGGGATCTTATAAACATCTGGAAAGGCTCTATCAGGGTTGAAGCTTTGGGCTCAACCAGGTTCTATACAAGTTGAGGGTTTAGGGTTTGGGATTGCTGTAAGGGTTCTAGAAGGCTCTATATAGGGCCTATTTGGACTCGACAAGGGTTCTATTGAGATCTACGAAAGAGCGCTCTACAAAAGTAGGATGGAGGGTTTGGTGGTTTAGGGCTGAAAAAGTGTTTGTAGAGATCAAGAAGAAGGGCAAAACAACAGGTTCTAGAAGTGTTCTATGAAGTTCGGGGGTTTAGAGTTTGCAGGGTTTGGGGTTAAAAAGGGTTTAGGGAATCAAGAGTCTGAGGTTTTGAGCTGCGCAATGTCCTTGGTGGTCAACTTAAGTGCCTTCTGCATCCCCAAAGGACTCAATATCCCTGAATTAAGGAATATACCTTAAATCATAATATTAAGGCCCCTATAATTTAAGGCATATTCCTGAATCCCTATAATTTAAGGCATATTCCTTAATTAAGGGGTATTGGGTTCTCTGGGTCGCGTCCTGTAGCTGCTGGGCCCCACCAGCCCTCAAGTTCTGCGCTGCTATAGGGGGCCTTAATAATTAGAATAGGGTTTTGGGGGGTTCCTTGTTATAATTATAGTAGAATATACCCAAACCCTATTCTAATCATTAAGGCCCCTATCTTAGGGGTCGGGAGGTCGGTCAGGGCGGCATTCAACACTGTCAAGTTGTCCAGCAGTGTGCCTGGGTCCCTCAGAATTTTGGTGACCTTGTCGGTGTGGTTCTTCAGAGCCGGGCCGAGTTCCTTGGCCACTCCAGCTTTGAGGTTAAAATCAAGGGCCAAAGGCTTCCAGAAGCAGTTCGCCAGCTCAGTCTTCAGCAGCAGCAAAAATTGCTCTTGTCGTCTTTGGCGGCGCTGACGGCCACGACATCCTCGGCACTGCTCCCCGAAAAGGTTCGGGATGGGGACAAGCATTGCCAGCTTCGCCCTGCAACCTAAACCCTAAACCCTAAACCCTAACCCTAAACCCTAAACCCTATAAACCCTAAACCCTAACCCTAGACCCTAAACCCTAAACCCTAACCCCTAAACCCTAATCCCGACGACATCCATCACGGCAAGCTGCTCCCGGAGCTCGGCCAGCTCGTCTGACAAGGTTTCTGCACTCAGATCCATGGCCTCCGCCATCGACGAGCAGATCTTGACCATGAATAGATTTGAGGGTCTTGGGGGTTTTGGGGTTTTGGGTTTAGGTTAGGGTTTGGGGTTTAGGGGGGGGTCTTGGGGGTTATAGGGTTGAGTTGAGGGTTCAGGGTTTCGGGTGTCTGGTTTGAGTTGTTGGCTTGCTTCCTCTCAAGTCCATGACGGTCCTATCTCGGGCTTTCGCTGGAACCGAGCGTGCGTGCCTTCGCAGGCAAGTAAGCGACATACGTCGCGTCTGCAGTCCCCAGAGACTCCAAAACCCCTTGATTAGGGAATATGCCTGAAATTACAGTAAAATCCCTAATAAGATTTAAGGTATATTCCTTAATTTTGGGGTTTTGGAGTCTCTGGGTAAGTGACATACGTCGCGTCTGCAGTCTTGTTCCTCTGGCTGGTGTTGCAGAGCTGGGACGTGAGCAGGCATCGGCTCGCAATTGTGCGTCGGGAGCAGGCTGGACGTGTCTTCCGAATGGACCCAAAGACTCCAAGGCCCCTTAACTAAGGAATAGACCTAAAATCTTTATAAGAACCTAACAAGATTGAAGGTATATTCCTTTACAAGGACTATAGACCTTATCAACCATAATAAGAACCCCAATAAGATTTAAAGTACATTCCTTAATTAAGGGGTTTTGGAGTGTCTGGGGGACCTTCTGCAACAAATCAGATCTGTTCAGGGGATGATCGTAGCCTCTAGGCAGGGCACCGGAAGGAGGCGGCGGCGAACCCTTTGGCTCGGGAACGCTCAGCACACGAGGCTGGGCTGCTCTGGGTGGAGCGTTCAGGGCTTGAGCGCGGCTTCTGGGTTTTGGCCTTTTAGGGTTTAGGGTTTAGGGTTTCAGGTTTTGGGTTTAGGGTTCAGGGTTTCAGGTTTGTGGTTTAGGGGTTTCCGACTCCGATGTTAAAGCTTAAAGAAGCAGCCTAACACCCCAACTAACTCATGGCCCCAAACAAGAAAGTCACAACAAGAGGTGTTGCCGAGGTCTGGATCCATTTGGGGCATCTAACCTATGCCAAAACAGAACCAGCAAGTAAGGCAGCCTTAAACCCTCAACCCTGAAGGCTAAACCCTAAACCCTAAACCCTAAACAAGGCTGTAGAAAGCACAAGTTGCTACCTGACGCCCTTACACAACGCCGGAACGAGCAGAAGGAACATGACTAAACTCCCAGACACCAAGCCTAGAAGAGCAGGGTTTAGGGTTTAGGGTTTAGGATTCAGGGTTTAGGAGTTTAGGGTTTAGGCTTATAGGGCTTAGGGTGTAGGGTTTAGGGTTTAGGGATTAGGGTTATAGGGTTTAGGGTGTAGGGTTTAGGGTCAATTTATCTAAGACAGTTGGGACCAAGGTTCTGAGCTACATAGTGATATATTGCAGTAGAATACTACAGCCAGGGGGAAATACAATGGGATACTGCTTCTAATCACGCACAACCCTAAACCGTAAACCCTAAACCCTAAAACCCTAAAACCCTAAACCCTACAAACCCGAACCCCTAAACCCTAAACTCCTTCACCCTATGTTGCCAATATAAAAGCTGCGCTGCCGCCTCAGGGCTGACACCACCTGTGCAGGTCTAGGGAATTCAGGGCTCGGAGAATTAGTTTAGGCTTTTTTTTTTAGGGTTTAGGGTTCCTTCAATTAAACCCTCTTAATAGGGTTTAGGGTTTAGGGTTCAGGATTTGGGTTCTGGGGTTTAGGGGTTCAGGGTTTAGGTTCTAGGGTTTAGGGTTTAGGTTTTAGGGTTTAGGTTTAAGGGTTTGATGATGGAATCGCAGCATCTTGGGGGGACTTTGGGCTGAAGCTCAGGGTTTTTTAGGGCTTTCGGGTTTAGGATTTAGGGCTTAGGGTTTACGAGTTTGGGTTGAGGGTTTTAGGGTTTTAGGGTTTGGGGTTTAGGATTTAGGGCTGGGCTTAGGATTTAGGGCTTAGGGTTTAGGAGTTTGGGTTCAGGGTTTTAGGGTTTTAGGGTTTAGGGCTGAGGGTTTAGGGTCTAATCGTCTTGTTGAGGCAACATCAGGGCCCTTTGTACATAACCCCCCTCCTAGGAACCCGATGAACTCCTAGGAACCCCATGAACTCCCAGGAATCCTATGAACTCCTAGGAACCTTTTGAACTCCTAGGAACCCTATGAACTTTGAGGGTTTGAGGGTTTAGGGTTTAGGGTTTAGGGTAGGCCTCTAGCGTGGAAGTCGTATGAAGCCCGACGGCCACGACCTGCCAGCAAAACAGGAGCCAAAGGAGCTTTTATGATTTCAGCATGTCTGCGTTCATTACTACGTATTGGGTTGACGACTTAAGTGATTACAAGGACTGGGGATTGCGGATTTAGCATTTAGAGGGTTCCGGGTTTGGGCACTGTAAGATTTAATATAAGGCTCAGCGTGCTGGAGGCACATTCGTGGCTATGGTCTTGAAAAGTTCGCGCTCTCTCTTTTCTGCACAACATCTTGAGAAACTTGCCTCTCTGACCACCCCAAACCCTGCACCAACACAAAAACCCCTAAACCCCAAACCCCAAACTCCAAACCCATAACATCTAAACCACTTGCTAAACGCTGGACGTCCGATGTTGAACATCTCGAAACCCCAAACTTCTGAGGTCTAAACTCCTAAGTCCTAAGGATTCGGGCCCTCAAACCCATACGGAGCTCTTCTTGATCCCTTACATTGGGGTTTAGGGTTTGGGGTTTAGGGTTTGGGGTTTAGGGGTTTAGGGGTTTTGGTTTAAGGGTTTAGGGTTTAGGAGTTAAAGGGTTTGGGGGTTTAGGGTTTAGGGTTTAGGGTAGAGCACTCTCCTCTCGTTCATAGCCAATACTTGACTCCGCTGTACACCGGTTCGAACCAATTCTCAAAACTTCCCCTAGCCACGCTCTCGCCTCCTACGTGGTAATGCCTGTGCCTGTGCAAAGACCGTTCCGGCTCATCTGAAGGATCGCATTCTTGGCACATCTGAAAGCTTAGAGGTTCGGGGTTTATAGGACCCCTAAACCCTAAACCCTAATTATTCATAGGGTTTACGGTTTGGGGAATCTCCACCCTCAAAGCCCTAAGCTCAGAACCCTCGCATAGACCCTGAAATCTGAAACAAACCTACGAGTAGACCTTTAGGACACACTAAAACGAACTGAACTCTTTTGGAAACCAGGTAATAATGGTTTGTTATAGTTTGTAATACTCCGAAACCGGGCAGTGTTTCACTCAAAGGGTCCTAAAAAAAACCTTGGCAAACCCTCAAGCCATCAGCCCGAAAACCCAAAGCTCCTAAAGCCCTAAACCTCCAAAGCCGTAAACCCTACCTAGACACAAGGAATCTCAAGTTAGTTCCGACTCATAGATCACCTCTGGAGTCTTTAACAACGAAGTACGCCATTCTGGGGTGCTTTTCATAAGGATCCCACTCCCTCATATATAATCTAAACCTTAAACCCTAACCCGAAAATCCTGGGGCTGGTAGGGGTAAAAGCGAGTGGCTTTGGAAGGTCGGGCCAAGGGTTCGAGGATTCCAAAGCCAAAGGACTGTGTTTTCTAGGGTTGGGGTTTAGGGTTTAGGGCTTTTGGGGTTTAGGGTTTAGGGCTTTCGAGGTTTAGGGCTTTAGGGGTTCAGGGTTTACGGCTCTAAGGGTTTAGGGTTTAGACTTGGGTGATCGTGAGCTATTTTCCCCCTTAAGGACCCAATAATAAGGTCCCCGGAAGCCTCGCTTAGGCCTGGGGTTTAAAGGTGTAGGTTGGGGCTGGTATAGGTTTTAGGTTTCAGATTACTTAGAGGTTTATAGGTTTAACATATTGGTGTAATTTTGTGCTTCGCCCAGCCTGACCCTCAAATTGGCCCGGGGTTTGGGGTTTGGGGCTCTAGACTCTGGACCTTAAAGCCCTAAGCTCCAAGACCCTAAGCAGGTGGTAGGCTTCGGTTTAGGTTTTGGTACGGGCCGCTTCGGGTTCTAAGTTTAGGGCCCAGGTTTTCAATTAGGTTTTGGGCCAGGGTTTTAAGGTGTAAGTGTTTAGGTCAGTGGCTTTAGGTGGTTTGGGGTGTAGGTCTGAGGATTTAGGTTCACGGAGTTTGTTTTTTTATGACCGATAATCTAGGTTGAATTCTCATTGTGACATGCGAGCTCTTGTTGCTTCAAAATAACTAGTATTTAGGCACCATCATGAAACTCAATAGCCTCATGCCACTTG
This sequence comes from Symbiodinium necroappetens, assembly GCA_905231915.1. Taxonomy (NCBI): domain Eukaryota; class Dinophyceae; order Suessiales; family Symbiodiniaceae; genus Symbiodinium; species Symbiodinium necroappetens. Next base: position 3,509 of record CAJNJA010015004.1, on the reverse strand, counting down.
CATTTTCCCCCCTATGAGGGCTTCAATTGAAATACACAGTTCTGGCTTCCCAACCCTTTGCTACCCTAAACCTTGAACCCTAGATAAAATCGCGGACATCGTGGACACGGACCGAGCACAGACAAGTCAGACAACTGGAGCCACAAGTACTCGACTGAAAAAGTACTATGCCCGGCTGCAGATTGATCAGAAAAATTCTGGTCCCGGGTACATCACGGCGCCGGGAAAGTACTCCGCAGGAGCCCTCTGGATCTAGGATCCTAACGCGGGGAGAACGACCCGGACTGCCGCACGATGAAAGTTGCGATGCCTCTTCGCGGCTACCCCTTCTTGTGGCCGATGTGCATCAAGAATCGCGGGCTTCACTTCGCGGGATCGGCCTGCCCTTTGCACTCCTTTTAGAGTCTTCCATATAACGGTCGCGAAGCTTGTCCAAGATCAAACTCCAACAATCACCAGGGCCTCCTATACAAACTTGTGCACATCCCCTGTGAACCCTTTGAACCTTGAAATCTACGGCTCTTCGAACCCTTCAAAACCTTACAACCCTAAATTCCTTGATAAGAACCTTTAGAGATCCCTTATAGAACCTTTAGAGATCCCTCTAAAGGAGCACCCTAAATTCCCTTACAGAACCTTTAGAGATCCCTTCAACCCTGAACCCTAAACCCTAAACCCCTAAACCCTTAGCCCCTGAACCCTAAACCCCCTTAAAGGAAGCCCCAGATAGTTTCCCCTAGTTCTCGAGCGGCCCAGCCTTCTGCGGCCATGAGGCCGGGAGTGGTGGAGGCGGCGGGACCGAGGCCTTTGCCTAGGAAAGGAAGGGGTTTAGGGGTGAGATTTCCGGCTTTGGGTTTAGGGCTTAGGGGTTTAGGGTTAGGGGCTTAGGATTGAGGGGTTTCGGGTCTAGGGTTTAGGGGTTTAGGGTTTATTTAGGGGCTGGAATTTGGGGGGCTAGGGTTTGGGGGGTTGCACTTCGGGCTGTGACAGGGCTTTGAATGTTGGACGCGGCTTCATAAGAACAAGGCCTTAGGGTTTGATTGTGAAGTTTCATGGGCTTGTCACAAGGTTTTCATTCTTCTCAGATGTTTATCGTGTTTTGTAGGGTTTTATCGGCTTTTGGCATGCTGCCGGATTCGGCCATAAGGGCTCTATGACACGGGCTTGAAGGTATATAGGCGTTCATCTGGAACCTAAAGAGTCCCTGTGCCTGGCATAGGTGTTCTTCTGTGTGTCTGTGTGTATATATACATAAGCACAGGCCCAAGTAGTTCCTGATTACATTATAGGGTTCTAAATATAAACCACAAAGAGGAACTACTTAGGGGCCTATACATAAGCACAGAGTATAACAGCTTGATCGCCAACAGGTTTCTACCAAGGTAGCGTAGGATCAATGTATGCTAGCCCCGTGACCTTAAGGTTGGTTTAGCTGGGTCATGAGGTTTAAGGACTAGGGCTGTAAGCTGGAGCATAGGGTGCTAGGGTTTAGGGTTACGGCTTTTGAATTTTGTCAGGGTTTATGCCTTTAGAGTTGTCTGTCGTTTCGGGTGTGGGGCTTGGGGAGGGGGTTGGGGGTTCAAACGGTTTAGGGCGCTACCGCTTTTGAGGTATTGTGCTTAGTTGGCTGTCAGATAAGTTTCCGGGATAGAATAGGGCTTTGTAGGTACAGGAATATTATAAGGGCCTATAATGGGTGCATTCAGGTAAATTTCTGACCCTTTATACTTGTAAACCCCTAAACCCTAAACCCGAACCCCTAAAACCTGAACTCTAAACCCCTTATGAACCTCAAACCCTGAACCCCCAACCCTGAACTCTAAACCCTTATAAAACCCAAACCCTGAACCCTAAACCCTGAACTCTAAACCCCTTATAAAACCCAAACCCTGAACCCTAAAACCTGAACTCTAAACCCTTATAAACCTCAAACCCTGAACCCTTAACCCTCAACTCTAACCCCCTAAACCCTTAAAGCCTCAACCTAAACCCAAGGTCCCCTCCCGCGGCCTCTGCCGTGGCCAAGGTCTGGGCACATCCCAGCCGGAGCCTTGAGGGTTCAGGGGTTTAGGGATTTAAGGGTTTAGGGGTTTAGGGTTCAGGGGTTCAGGAGTTAAGGGGTTTAGGGTTTAGGGGTTTAGGGGTTTCGGGGTTGAGGGTTCAGGGTTTGGGGATTTAAGGGTTTAGGGGTTTAGGGGTTTAGGGTTCAGGGTTTGGGGATTTAAGGGTTTAGGGGTTTGGGGGTTGAGGAGTTAAGGGGTTTAGGGTTCAGGGGTTTAGGGGTTAAGGAGTTTATGATTAGGGTTTAGGTGTTTCAGGGTTAGGGTTCAGGGGTTCAGGGGTTAAGGAGTTTATGTTTAGGGTTTAGGTGTTTCGGGGTTTAGGGTTTAGGGGGTTAAGGGGGTTAAGGCGTTAAGGGGTTTAGGGCTTTCGGGGTTTAGGCTTTAAGGCCGAGGCACGAACGTTTTCGACCCGCTGGCGAGCTTTACGTGTGCAAAGTGCCTTATCATCAGAAGAATCATATGCAAGGGCTCTTTCAGGGATGAGGATTCGAAAAGGTTCCAGGCTAGAAAGGGTTTGGGGTTTATGCTTTGCCATACAGGGCTCATAGGGGAGGGTGACTAAACCCAAACTCCCTAAGCCTTGCCTCCCAACCCCGACTCACTAAGCCCTAAACTTCTAAGCCCTATGAGGGTTTAGGGGTTTAGGAGTTAGGGGTTTAGGGGTTTAGGGTTTAGGCCTCTAGACATATTTCCTTAAACTCTGACTCCTAAAATTCGAGATCCCGAAGCCGCTGTTGGCAAACGAGCTGCCAGCAGGGCAGCTTAAATTCCTCAGCCATCGCCCGAACCTGAAGCATGGCAAGTTGCGCATAATGCGGGAGTTTTAGGGTTGGTTTCGGGTTTAGGGTTCAGGGGTTTAGGCTTTAGGGGCCCTGGTATGCAAAATAGGATGCCTTCAACTTTATACGGGGCTCTTATACGGGCTTTTCTAGGGTTTTAGAACGTTTTAGGGGCCTGAATAATCAGACCCGGGTTTGGGGTATATCATATATATATATATATACACATAATATATATATATATATCTTATATATATATATAATATTGTATGTATATAGCTGGCGTCTGATAGGGTTTCTGAACTTTTGCAGATGCAGCTTCTAGGATTCAAGGCTTAGGAACTAGAAGAGATGCATTGATCAGCGTAATACGCCTTCTGCGGCAAAACGCGGACAACTGCGACTATCGTCGCAGTAGATGCTGAAACTGCTGTGCCTGTGTCTATGGCTGCTCATATTTCTACTTCTCAGTCGCTAGTATTCGTGTAAAGCTACTAAAAATGTAGCCTAAACCCCAGTTGTGTAGCACTAGCCCGTTCCTGCCGTGCCACTGAGTCCGTGCCTGACTGGACTTCTGTGCATGTTTCCGGAAAGCCCTGTAATTGTAACCCTATCATCTATCCAGAATAATTGGGGAATTAAACCCTAAACCCTAAGCCCTTTACGG
>CAJNJA010015003.1:0-11949 GCA_905231915.1 Symbiodinium necroappetens | reverse complement strand
AGTAGGTAACCTTTAACCTTTTGGTGGCTTATATAATTATATAAACCTAATATACTTTAAAAGGTTAACCTTTTGTGGGCTAAGGTACTCGGCCTTTGATGGATTCAAGCTTTAGGCACTAGGGTTCAGGATTTAGGATTCGGGGTCTAGGCTTTGGGTTTCAAGGCCTAGGGTTTAAGATTCAAACTTTTATGCTCCAGGGTTCAGGGTGTATATAGGCTATAGGATTCAGCATCTACCCCTAGGCTGCATAGTAGTTCCTTTTGGGGATTACTTTGATAGGATCCTAAATACCAACCGCAAAAAGGATCTGCTGAGGAGCCTATGGGTAGAGTCACTAGAGCCGCGGTTCAGGTTTTGGGGTTTAGGCTTTTGCGGTTTAGGTCTTAGAAGGTTTAGGGTTCGAGGTTTGGGATTTCGGCGCCACTGCCTGGCTGAACTTTAAGATGTTTGTGATCTGCTGGGATTTTGAGGTTCAGATTCGGTCTCCAACACGCCTATACAGCTTAACCTTCCCGGAGCCTACGCCTGAAAACGTTTCTGTGACTGGATTCGTCCGAGCAGATGTTGAGCATGCTCATCGGGTCATGTGCTGGTGGCAATTGCCATTTTAAGCTTTCAAGCCTGCATCCCTTTGCCTTCAACCCTTTTGTTTTAGGGCTTACCTATGGAGTACCTTTTTTTTTGGTTTAACCAAGTATCCATTAAGGATCCTAAGAGGTAACCCCAAAAAAGGAAGTACAATGGAGGCTATAGGTAGTGTGTACATACTTCCACCCCGAACCTGAAACCCTTCTGCCGTGAACCCCCGAGCCCTCAAGAAGCAAGCAGATGTTGTACGCATAGATTTCCAATATCCAATCCATCATAAACCCTGCCCTACCCATCGATTCCAAACCGTAAACTAGAGAACCTGACAACGCCACAAAACAAAAAGCAGGTCATGTTCTGTTCCTCTCGACCTCTCTACCTTCTCCACCTCTACCTTTTCTTTCCCTTTCCACCCAGCTTTGCTTTTGATTTTTCACTGGATCGGGGCCTGGGTAGTAAGAATTGTATCCCTTACGGTCGGTCCCAGACTCAGTCTCTGTGTTGTATACGTAATATACCCCCAAAAAACTTATTCCAAATTCATAAGGCCGCTGAACTTCGCAGTTTAACCCTCTCGTTGAGGGCTTTCGGGCTGAGAGGGCGGGCGGAGGTTACTGTAGGGGGCCTTCGTAATTAGTTTGGGGGTTCCGTACTATATTCATAGTACGTATGATGGACCCCCAAACCCTATGCTAATATAAAGGCCCCTACATTATGGAAAAAGGGGCTTCAAGAAGGCGGACTCGGGAGTAGCATCAGAGCACGTGGCATCTTAGACGCCGCCCCGCTGCCCAAAATAAAACCCTAAGCCCAAAGTCCCAAACTTAAACCGTAAACCCTTAACCCTAAACCTTAAACCCTTGCAGCCTATCAAAAGTTACCGGAAGGCGCAAGGCCCTCATCTCGAGAAGTCTGTAACTTCAACTCGCAAGCACTGAAGCCCTAAAGCCTTCAACCCTGAACCCTAAACCCTGAACCCTAAATCCTATAGCCTTACACCCTAAACCCTGAACCCTAAAGCCTCCAACCCTAAACCCTGAACCCTAAACCCTATAGCCTTACACCCTAAACCCTAGACCTTGAAGCCTACAGCCTTAAAGCCGAATCCCGAAGCCCCGAAATCCCCAAGCTCCAGAGACCCAAAGCCCTAAATCCTAGACCCTATGCCTATGCCTACATCCCAGATACCAAATCCGAATCCCTGAAACCCTAAAGCCCCATAAGCCCTGAACCCCTGCAGGCCTAAAGCCCTATAAGCCCTATAAGCCCTCAAGCCCTAAAGCCCTAAAGCCCTAAAACCATAAGCCCTACACTCCTAAAGCCCTACAGCCCTAAACCCCCGAGTCTTGCAACTAGACAGGGACAAGTTTGGCTCTGATCCGAGCTCCCTGGATGCTGCAGCTCTGGGTGCCGCGCTGGCAGACTCCTGGACTGGTTTAGGGTTTAGGGTTCAGGGTCTGGGGTTGAGGGTTTAGGGTTTAGGGTAAGGGTTTAGGGGTTTAGGGGTTTGAGGTTTAGAGGGTTTAGGGTTTAGGGTTTAGGGTTTAGGGTCAGGGTTTAGGGTTTAGGGTTTCGTGCCTATAGGGTATAAAACCACCCAAAGCCTGACCCTAAATCCCAGAGTTCTGGGATTGGGAAACCGGAGGTTCTTGCATGGGTGTTTGCTGGGTTTATTTTTTGGGGTTTAGGGTTTAGGGTTGTGTTTATTTTTTTGGGTGGGTCTGTAGTTGTTATTGGCGTTTCTTTTAAGGGGTGTGGAAGGTCTTCAACCGGGCCGCGTGGGTTTTGCAGGAAGCGTGTTGGGGGGTTGTAGGGCTTGTAGGGTTTAGGGCTTGTAGGGTTTATTTAGGGCTTAGGGTTTAAGGTTTGTGATGCTTTATTTAGATAGGGACTTCAGAGGTAATACCGTTTTTTGGCCTGCAGTACATTGAAATACGAGGTCGTAGCACACCCCTAACCCCTAAACCCTCAACCCTGAGGCAGTCCCTCCAGCTTTCGAGCCACACCTTTGTTCCGTGATTTCTGGTTTGAGGCGGCAGCAGGAGACGCAGGCAGCACCCTGAAAAGGACTTGTATCAAGAAGGGACAGGATTCTGCTGTTTCGGGATCATGTTATCTAATATTATACCATGTTGCTGATATATTCTACTTATAAAAAAATCATAGTATTAAATATATTAAAGTGTATTGTGTTATATCATATGGCTCACATGTCAAAAGGAGACTCGTCTGACACATCTGACACATTCTAGCAGCCCACCCCTGAAGCAAGGTGATGAGCGCAGTAGAGCAGACCACATTCGAGGCTTGAGCTCTTGCCTGAAACTTCAATGCAGTTCCAGTTTCACGTTCCGGTATTGTGGGTTCGAGGCTTCGTACAGGGTGTTTAGAAGAGTTGCCTAAGTGTTGCCTGGCTTTGACGTTTAGACTTCGGAGCTTTCAGTAAAACAAGCCAGTTGTTGCGGTCTCAGGGGTTCAGAGTTGATGCAGTATGAATCTATGCTTATGATGCCAACATCGACCAGGAGCTAGTGTAACCTAGATAACTCAAAAAAATATAATATATAGTAAGAATAGGGAAAATATGGATCAGAAAAGACACCACTATCAGACGAATATGCTAAGTTTTATGGCCGCTGGCACTCTTCAACTTGCATCTGCATCTGTGTGTAAAGGAGTTCATTTCGACGGTTTGATCAACAGGTGGCATAGAGGGACAATGTGTAGCCAAGGCATGATACGCGCACAGGTGGGAAACACCGAGTTACACAGTCGCACACTGTTGTAACATACATCGTTGTGGTACATGATACTCCATTCACTTGTGTCGTCATGGATGCATCAGAGTTCAATGCCGGCCGGTTGGGCTTGGGCAGGAGACTGGTTAGGGCAGGGCGGGAAGCGGAATGCTGAGACTTTTGGAGCGGGGGGCCGTCTGGCATCATATTTTCCAATTTTTTTAAATATTTTTGCAACAGTGAAACATATAGCGAAAATACGGAAAATAATATGGAAAATAATATTGAAAATATGGAAAAGATGGAAACGCTAGGGAAAACAAGGAAACACAAATTTTGGTGGAATGCCCTCACAACGTCTGCCAGAAGGCGGCATTCCCGGCCTCAACAAAATGCTTCCGGGAGCAGCAGACGGGCGCCGACGTGATCAATAAGCCGTTGTTGCAGCGAGGCGAGCCTGAATCCAAAGTGTATTGATGAGAGTAATCCTCAAACCCAAGCACAGTTCAAACATATTTTCCACATTTTCCAACATCTTCCGTTTCATATTTACTCCATATTATTTCCATAAACAATAAGGCCAGGAATTAGGATCCTAGCTTGCATCACCGCATGTTAAATCTATGCTGTATGTCTATTCAAAAGTGATGTCAAGAAGTGATGTCCGTGGCATTCCCTGTTTTGTTCTCGGTCCAGGCATTCCAGCTAACCCTATACCCTAAACTCCAACTACTCTGGCAAAAGCACAAACACCAGGCTTGCCTAAGCTCGGAAACTAAGACGAGGGCAGGTACGAGTCTGCTTAATTCCTGTCCAGACGGGTCCTACCTTTGACTGCTGGGGCGGTGGGAGTGTTGGAGAAGCTCCCAATCACTGCGATGAAGTACAAACCTGTTCAACTAGGAGTCAAATCGCTGCCCCCGTTTTCTTTGGGGTGCCCGTTCCCCTAGCCCCCTTCTTATGGTGTCAGAGATGCAACTTGCATTCAAGTACTTCATTTTGTCGTGTGGCGGGTACACTGCACTTGCACTTGAGCAATCTCCAACATTGAGATCGACCATGGTGGCAGGTGGCCTTTTGCCCTGATTCTGAAACTGCCCCTCAAACATCCGTGAAGAGAAGCTCTCGAAAAATCGCGGCAAATCTAAACCTCCTAGGCCCTAGACTCCAGACCCTAAACCCTCAGACTTAAACAGGGGGAGGATACTGAGAAGAACCTCCTCCTGACGCAGACGCTGCGGAGTGGTCAAGGCCTCGCCGTGCACAGGTCGAACTCACAGGTTCGGTGTTCACTTCGACTTGGGTTTTTGGGGTGTGCTTGGGAGTAAATTACAAAGGGGCCTGAGTAATTACCAATGCTGTTTTAGGGGTTCCTTACCACAAAACCTTATTCTAATGATTGAGGCCCCTATATTAAAGGGTTGAAATTGAAATGGGGTGTGGGGATCCAGCAATTACCCATAGGCTCCATTGCAATTCCTTGTTGTGGTTTAAATGTAAATTTAGGATCCTTTGAGGAATCCCAAAAAGGAGCTGCAATGGAGCCGACGGGTACGCTGTAGAGCGTTTGCCCTGACAAGGACTAAACCACTTTCTGCACGTTGTCAACAGCATCCCGGGTGGCTGCTCAACACGTCTGCTAAAGTCGTGCCCGCATAGTATGTAAGTACACCGGTAGTTCGTGTATGATGATGTGTGCATGTATGTATATAGCTCATGAGCTTCAGGGTTTTGGGGGTTTGTTGGGTTCTTAAAGAATTGCGAGTCCTGTCACTTCACCTCAAGAACCGTAAACGCGGTAGCCAGAACCTAGGTTGGATTTTGTAAATCTGCAAGCCTTGAAACCCTTAAGGAGTTCAGGGCTAAGGGTTTAGGGGCCCTAAACCCTAAACCCGTAGACTCTACCCCCTACCCATAGGCCCCTAAGTAGTTCCTTTTGGGATTACCTTATGGGATTCTAAATATAAACCATAAAAAGGAAGTACTTAGGGGCCTATGAGCAAACCCTAACACAGGCACCAACACCAGCTACGGCTACGTGCAGTTCGGCTTCAATGGCACGTCACCCAGGCTCGACGAGAGCTCCGGCGCCAAGGTCGAAGCTTGACGGGTCCTGAATCAGAAACGAGCCACCACTGCAACGTTCTAGTATGGTCTTATACTATAATTGCCTTATGTTATCTCATCTTATCTTATCCTTTTTGTTTTATGACATGACAGAATTACTTTCGCCCTTCTCCGTCACACTGAACCCTTGACCCGTATATAGAGCACTACACCCAAGAGTGTGAGGATGTAGGGATGTAAGGTGTTTGAGGTTTCGGCTTTAGGATGGGCTGTCACCCTGCACCGTAAGCCCTTACATCCCATAGCAAAGCAGCCCTGATTCCTATATGATTAGTTCTCTAAATTAGGGTCCCCTTTTGGGAACCTTTTGATAAGGGTGCCGCACTTTTCTGGGGACCTAAAAGGGGACGCTGATTTAGATAATTACTCATATCCAAAATTCGATATCCCAACACCTGAACCTATACCCATAGGCCCCTAAGTAGTTCCTTTTTGGGATTACATTATAGGATTTTAAATATAAACCACAAAAAGGAACCACTTAGGGGCCTATGGGTAGGGATTAGGGTTAACAGGGTGTAGGGATTTGCTGCCTTGGGAGTCCAGGAATTCGGTCTTCAGTTTCCGTGCTTTGGAGCTTGAGGACCTGAGGGCTCGGGAGCGCGAAGTTTAAGGTTTAGGGCGAAGTTTAGGGTTTAGGATTTAGGGCGAAGTTTAGGGTTTAGGGTTTATAGGCTTTGGGAGGTCGAAGTTTAGGGTTGAGGGTTAGGGAGGGCGAAGTTTAGGGTTTAGGGTCTATAGAGTCTACGGTGGGTGTTCATCAGCTTGCGGCCGTGTTAAATGCAGCTGCAGGTTTGCAGGTGCATCTTTACATGGAACAGTTGTGCTTTCTGGGCAAAGGACTCAAACGTTAAGCCATAAACCTCAACTTCTCTCATGATCCTACGAGTTCATACGTATGTATTGTCATAGTCGGTTGTATAGCTACACATATGAACGGCTATGTATACACGCATGCATATATATATATATATGGTTGTTTATTTGTTCTCTTACTTAAGCTATTCAGATATATCAAAGATAATGTATCTGTATACATATATGTATATATATATATATGTACATAACAACTAGTTTTTCTTCTGCAGAGGTAGGGATGCGCTTGACGAAAGACCCGGCTAAGCCCCAGCACCTTGCTTAAACCCCTGTACAAAACCTATATTAACGGAAACCTGCTCGAAACCTGCATAAAACCCAGAAAGACCCGAAGCAGTAAGATCTACAGAGAAGTCTTAGTCATTTCCGGGCCCAGACAAGTTTATGCCAGGCAGGCACTTACCCTGCAGCTTGTTGCGGAGGCGCGTGATGCTTTGGATTTATGTAGATTCCTTTGCTGGCTTGGGAGATTCGACAAAAAACCGTACTACTCCGTTATAGCCGTGTGCATAAACTTTGTGCGGTATGGCATGTCTTGCCTCAATGCTCACCTCCGATGTCGAGGAGCTTTCCTGGACATCCAAGATCGTCACAGAGACGAACCTCTCCTCCCTAGCCCTTCGTCTGGTTTCAGGTAATACAAGTCCTTGGGGTACCGGGGTTGTTCAGTAGCATTGAAATTATTTTATGTGTATAAACAAATAAATAAATACATATATATATATATGTATATGTGTATATATATATATAACCGTTGTCGGAAAGCGTGACACTGTCGGGTCGTCATGCTATAGAAAGACGTCCGAATACATTGCACTGCTGTTCCTTATTAGGTTCCTGAACATATAACCACTTGTAGAACGCTATAATGTACTCCAAGACCCTATTCTAATGAAGAAGGCCCCTATGTTCGGGCCCGTTGAGATTTCCGGTCGCTATGACTGGGCTTACGGCCAGGTGGCTCTAAGGATATAGTTAGCTGCCATGTCAGGGGCATTTCTGGACAGATCCTAAACCCTAAAACCCTAAACCCCTAAACCCCTAAACCCTAAACCCTGAACCCCTAAACCCTGAACCCTAAACCCTGAACCCTAAAATCCTAAAGCCCTAAACCCCTAAACCCCTAAAGCCTTGTTTTAGGGTTTTAGGGTTTAGGGGTTTAGGGTTTAGGGTGACAAACCCTCAACCCAAAACCCCTACACCCGAAGCAAGCGCGGAATTAGCGTGAGGCAGAGGGAGGCGAGAGGGTCTTCCGCGATCCGTCTCAGTTGAATGCTGGATCTAGACGATAACGTTTAAGGTTTAGGGATTATAGTCTATGTAGGGTTTAACGGTTCCATAAGGTTTGAGGTTTAGGGTCTACTAGAAGAGGTGACTGTTGAATTGGTTCGAAGTGATCAGTAACTGGTAGTAGTATCCCCCTTTGCAGTCCGGCTTTTGTTAATCATCGTTCATCTGTAGCATCCCCAGAGTCCTATTCGAATTGTTAAGGCCCCACATTGCAACCTCGTAGCAATTCCGAGATTACCCTTAAGGAACTCTCAGTCTCTTTCTTGGCCTCCATGGCCCCATGGTAGGGTTCAGGGTTTTAGGGTTCAGGGTTTTAGGGTTCAGGGTTTTAGGGTTTGGGGTATAGGGGTTTAGGGGAACGGAAATAGCACTGAGACTCCAAGCATGCAGCTCGTACCTACTGTACTTGGGGCTTTGAGATTCAGAAATGGTCTGAGAAGTCTATAAATACTATCTACTTTGGGCTGTTTGGAGCCTTACCTAAACCCTAAACCTTAAACCCAGACTCGTAATCCTAGGTCTATCCGCTCCCGGATTGGGCCGCAGAGCAGCAAAGCAGGGGCAGAAGTGGGCTCTTAGGGGACTGGGGGAATGGATTTCTCTGGATAGCCCCTTGAGGTGCCTTAAACCCTGAACCCTAATACCTATAAGCCCTAATCCCCTTAATCCCTAAATCCCAAACTCTGTAACCCATTCCGCCATTTTCTGCGAAGAACCAGGGAGCAGGGAAGGGGTTCTTGGAGCGTTTTGGTCTTGCGGGGTACCCTGAGCCACCTAAACTTTGCACTCGTTGACCTCCGGAGCCTAAAACCCCAAACCCTAAACCCTAAGCCCTAAAAACCCTAAACTTTACACGCATCAAACTCTGAAACCCCAAACACTCAAGACCTCAAAGCCTAAGCCCTTAACCCCAAACTCTCAAACTGGTGGGCGAGGGGTGGGATGGAGTGATGAATTCCTCGGTTCCGGAGCTCTGATACTGTTGATGGTATAAATCCTGCATTACCTTAAGGACCCTAAACTATGGGAATTATGGTATATTCCTTATTATGGGTAATGCAGGATTTATATCACCAACCGTATTGGTATAAGCTCTGGGTTTAGGGTTTAGGGTCTCTAGGTTCTAGGTTCCTCAGTGGTACCCTTTTGCCCTTTTGCTTCTTGGGTTCCTTGCTCCGTAACACCAAATAGTAGGAACAAAAAGGGTACCCTTAATGTTAAGGGGCTACTGAGGGACCTAGGTTCTATAAGCCGAGATAGCCGCTTCTGCTGGGCCGGGGGTTTAAGGTGTTTAGGGACCCCTCCGGATTTAAGCGTAGGGCTCAGGGTTACGATGTAGGATTCAGGTGTTAGGGCTGAGGATCCTTGATTGAGCTTTCAATTTGTTAGGGTTTAGGGTTTAGGGTATAGGGTTTAGGGTTTAGGGTTGAGGGTCTAGGGTTTGGTGTGCTTGGAGGATCAGGGGTAGCTACACCTGCGGTTGTGAGCCCACAAGCACCTTGAGACGGGTTGGTATGGCAACACGTAACGCTTCGCAACTCTTTCCAACCTCATAGAGTCCGAGGGACCCGTTCAAGGAGCCATGATAACATCTGGCGATTCGAGCCCCTGTTCCCTAAACCCTAAACTCCCTAAACCCAAAACCCCTAAACCCTCAAAGCCCTAAGCTCCAAAACCCCTAAACCCTGAACCCCCAAAACCACAAACCCCAAACCCCTAAAGCCTGCAACTACCATGGGCCTTCGCATAGCTTCCGGGTTCCCCGGAAGGAGCGATCTTAGGCCTGAGGGTTTAGGGCTTAAGGCTTGGAGTCAGGGTTGAGGGTTTAGGATTTAGGGTTTCGGGTGGAGGGAGGGTTTAAGTTTAGGGTTTAGGGTTTAGGGCTAGGGCTTAGGGTTCGGGTTTGGGGCTTAGGGTTTCGGGTGGAGGGTTTAAGTTTAGGGCTTAGGGCTTAGGGTTCCGGATTTAGGGCCAAGTTTAGGGTTTAGGGGCCAAGTGTAGGGTTTAGGGTTTTAGGGTGTAGGTTAGGGTTCTTGTTAAGGGATTTCCTTTAAGCTACCATAGTAGGGATCTATAGTAAATATAGCGTGGGTTCCTTGTTATGGTAACTTAAATTAAATCCCTTAACACGAACCCAGGCTAGGGTTTAGGGACCAACCTGCAGGATTTTAGCGTCCTCAGTGCTTTGTGAGACAAGGAGCCCTGACATCCTACACGGGACACCCCTCAGCCGAAGACGATGCCCGAAACCCCAATGGTTTAGGGTTTAGGGTGTAGGGTTGTAACTTACACTTCACCAAGAGGGTCCATAAATACTACCATGTATGGAATATTCAGGTCCCCCAAAACCATATTAGTGATGGTCTTTTGGCAGTCTTTCGGGATCTAATTCCATAATGGTAGTATATGTGGACCCTCTGGGTATAATGATTGCAGCTGTCTTGATGTTACCACTGTTGCGACTAACAATACCGATCATGCCGATGGTTGCACTTGCGTCCAGTTTGGTAGCACTACTGCTCGACATCGCATGTAGAAATCATGTAGGGCAAGCGGAGGAGAAGGCATCATACCCAGAACGTGCGACTTCTTCTGCAGTTTGAAGCGAAAAGACGAACCCTCCAAGGTGAGCAAGTCGCAGGGTGGCGCCAGCACTTGCGATGGGGACCGCGAGTGGACTTAGGTGATTGAGGGTTTGAGGTCCCGAAAGCCGGAATGTATCCCTAAACCCTACACCCTAAACCCTAACCCTAAACCCTAAACCCTAAACCAAAACCCTAAACCCGAAGCCGTTTCCATCACTCAAAAGACCTGGCAAGTGCCATGCACCTTGGATCCTAAGGCCTCAACCCTAAACCTGCTGAGCTGGGCCCATGATAGACTGCTGTCTTGGCAGCGTGGGGACTCGATGGGGTGCCGTGGTTAGATTCAGGCCAGTCGTCTAGATGCGCAGCCCTCAACATAAAGCCTATAAGCGCTAAACCGGTGAGAAGCTTATTCTCAAACTATCTAGGTCCCTATAACCTATAACTTGCGAGCCTCCGAACCCTAGCGCTTTGAACGCAGAAGCCTGAAACTTAAACCTTCAACATTATAGTTTAAGCCACACACATTCACATGGCATTTTCCGGACATGACTATCCCTTCTCCGGACATGACTATCCCTTCGACTGTGCATTCTGGCAGACACCCCGTGTATTTACGAGTGCTCTCTGTGACTCTCTGTGTGTGTGTGTACATACATATATATATATGCATAATTATATGAAAAAATACATGCATATATGATATGCGATGTCAAGTGCTCCTACCCTCTTAGAGCCTGCTGTTCCTCGTAAAGGACTCTAGGACCGCTTCATAATACACGCGGTTGAGGATCGAAATGGGGGCAGGGATTGGGGTTCGGATTCGTTTCAAGGGATGTTATTTTATGGGGCCTAGATAAATACCAATACTATGTTTTTGTGGGGGTTCTAATTATGAACTGTGGTTTAATATACCCCAAACCTCTATTCTAATGATTAAGGCCGCTGTATTCGGCTGTAAGGTCAAGGCTCGCAGGATGGGTTTTCATAGGTTAGACTTCATGCAAGGTGTCTAACGAGAGTCTAGCCTAGCGTTTGAGCGTTCCTGTCTCACCTTCCAGGAAGGCCCCGGGTACATCATCAACCCGAACATCTTGCTGAACAGCTGCCGGGTTGATCCTTTCGTTGGTGGGGTTTAGGGTTTCAAGCTTGAGGGTTGTAAGGGATTGGGTTCAGACCCTCGTAGCATTAAAGCCCTAAACCCTAAACCTTAAAGCCTAAATCCTAAACCCTAAGCCGCTAATTATATGGGACCCTTAAGCAAACCTGAAGGAGGCTTAGGGGTTCACGGCTCTAGGTTCTAGATTGTAAGGTGCCGAGATTGGGCTCCAATCTTGGCCAGAGTTACCTTCAATGGCTTTCGGTGTCTACACACAAATTTAAAGCGGTAAGAACAAGCGAGACTGTTGATTATTGAGGCACCTAAACCATTTCCCACTAAACGAAGGGGGGGCTAGGTGTTGCATCGAGCAAAGCACAGTAGAGCCGAAGCCACGCACTGCAAATTCTTAGGGTTTAGGGTTTAGGGGTTTGGGGTTTAGGGTTTAGGGGTTTGGGGTTTAGGGTTTAGGCTCCCAGGCTCCAGTGGTGCAGAGTGCTTACCTTGCCCTGCTGGGGAGACGGGCTCGGCAAACAGCCAGTACTGCAAGGCGCGGATCAGGGGGGCTTCTGGGAAATGTTGCCGAGTAGGTGGTGGACTTCATTCATATATATATATATGGTGACCCCCCCCCCCCCCCCGA
>CAJNJA010015002.1:0-11950 GCA_905231915.1 Symbiodinium necroappetens | reverse complement strand
CCAAACCCCAAAAAAACCTGGGATCCGTCACGGTGGCGTGACCTTGTTGTTGCTTGCTTTTGTTTTTGTTTGTGTTCTGAGCACGTAACAGCCTCCGTATCAGAAGATAGGCGTACAGCAAGCGTCCGACGTGTACAGCAGCTATCTTGCGCTTTGTACCTGCAATGTCACAGGTACTGCGGTTTGCTCCTTCCCTTACGGCCCATCGCCATCGTCTGAGACTGACCAAGTGTGGGATGCCACAAGACTGGCACTCAAGGACCCGGCTCAGCTGTCAGACTGTCGCCTGCAGACCCTGAGTTCGACACATCAGGCCTTGGTTCGAGAGCATCGGACGCGTTGGCTCACACTGAGGGTGACGGAGGTCGACCAAGCATCAATGAGTCAGCCTTGAAGCCATTCAATTTGTATTCAAGCCTTCTTTATGTAAACTCTCTAACTTTGAGTACTGAGTCAGCTTATCCAAGTTTCACATGAGTGCAGGGTTCGGCAATACGCCCGCCACGCGCAGAGCACGCTCGCGCAGCGTCCAATCGAAAAATTAGTGTTTTTGTTGTTGTTGCTGCTGTTGTTGTTGTTGGTGGTGGTGGTGGTGCTGCTGCTGCTGCTGCGGTAGTTGCTGTATGTTGCGGTACTCGTTGTTGTACCGGTACCGGTACCGGTACCGGTGCCGGTACTGGTATTAGTAGCAGCACCAGCGATCGTCATGCCGATAGTGTCAACAAAGCGTGATAATGCCAACAACCCTTAGAGAAAATTGCCAACCGGCTAACCATACTAACGAATTATCAACATCATCATGATCACCAGCAGCAGGATCACCACCATCATCTTCTTCTGCTGCATTGCTGCATCGCAGTCGCCATCATTACAATCACCATCATCATCAACGCCATCACCATCATCATCGTACTCACTGTCAGAATCATGATTACAACAAACAAGACAATAATTGTGAGTGTGGTCGCTGAAGGGACTTTGGAAATTGTTGCTTTCAGGGAAATTTGCCAAGCCTTCCCTTGGACACGGGCGAGGAAAGCAAGTAATTCGGCGAGTCCTGCCAGGTGGCAATTCGGGTTTAGGGTTGGGGTTGGCTGCTTTCTCCGAGGACAACATGAAAGCATCACAGAAATTCAGGTTGGGGTTCGGGATCTGTTCGAGAGCGAAAACAACTCTGTTCGTGTCGGCACAGCGCAATGGTTGCATGTTGTACAGAGTGTGGTGACCAATCTGACCATCAAGGTCTCCAGTCTTCTTGCCTGTGCCCCAAACACATCTGCACCTTTGAGGCACAAGCACCCCTAAGAGCGATAAACATCGAGAAACCATGAATGAGATCCTTCAATTTAAATTAGGTGCCTTTTTGCGGATCCCTACCCTTTCATGATGAAGCACAGAGTCGCGTGTATGGCCGAATCTAATGTACCAACACCCAAGAATGCCGGGCCGAACCTTGAGCTTGTAGGCCTGTCAGCTGGTAGCGCGGATCATCGGGATCGGGCGCAGTGCACACAGGACTAGACATAATATTGTAGAACCTCTACGGAGGACCCTGGTAGCTGCGACACCTGAATGGATCCCGAGCCTAAGTCCAGGCCAGTCCATGCCACAACTCTGCACCTCGTCACCGATGTAGAAGTCTGCATCAGCCAGCCCTTGCGCAGATGGCGTCTGGCTGATCTGGCTGATATGTACACCTGGCTTGGGGCTTGGTGCTTGGATCTTGACTAAATTGTTGCATGGTGAGGAGCCGGATGGAGCACAGATGTGGCTTGAGGCCCAAACTCCCGGTTGACTTCTTGGCAGCATTGGCCACGACAGTGGGGATCATGAAAGTGGGTTCCTCGAAACACGTCGCACGCAGCTTTCAGGTAGACAGGTATCGACAAAGCAAATCTCTCCCCCAGTCTCAGACAGGAACGATGTTGCCAGCAAAACCCATCTTGGTGCATCCGGTTCCGATGTCGATGACAACCGGTGGGGTCCTGCAGCCCCACGACTGATCACTTTTCGACTTCCAAGCAGGCAAGCTCCAAATTCCGTGCCTTCGCGCCATGGTCTCACTGAGGGGCTTCGGGCTGCGCAAAAGACCTGCGCATGCTCAGACAGTACAGCATAACACAAAGGCATCGCCAGCTGCAAGTTGCAAGCGATATGTCACAGCAACAGCCATAGCAACTGCCGACGACGATTCAAGCACAATGCCTCAGCTCGGGCCCATCAGCGACTGACCAAAGGTGTGGGACATTGGAATACTGTCTCCTGACGGCCTTGCGTGGCTCACGCTCGTTGAGTTCCGGCCTTCGGCCCTCCAAGGAGTTTTGTTTTTGAAGTTCGTGCTCCTGCTCTTCTTGTTACAGCTGCTATTCTTGAAAAGGTTTCAGTGGCTATCGGTAGAAGTTCTGGGACTTGGGCTCGGCACGGCTATGCTTGCCTTAGGGCTGCTGATGTCTTTTCACGCGTCATGCTACTTGCGGCCTCAGGCCATCAATGCGGTATGCATAGCCTGAAGCATGCAGCTGCAGGCAGAGTCGAGATATCAAGCTGTTGACATTGACACGCAGCTTTTTCTTCCTCCTTCTCACTATGACAACTTTGGTGAGATCATGCAGAGTGCTGCGCCCAATAATCCTGCCACGATACCAGCCTGGGTGTCTCAGAATTCTACCACTCTGCTGGGGAGAAGGAGAGCTCTATGCTGATTGCCGGGAATATTCTCGTGATCTCTGATTCAATTGACGGCCTGTGCTCAGGAGCCAAGATGCACCACCCAGGAGTTGAAGCGTTTTGCCGGATCTCGGCGAATCCTGTACCTCGAGGCCTTCCTGCCAGGGGTCCGGCATGTCTGCCTAGTTAGTTTCTTGCAAATCTCCTTGAGCTCATCATGACTGACAATCGGCATTATGATTCTCATCTCCCTGGAATTGCTCGTCACCACCAGCGCAACCACAGCAAACTACCACCGCCCACTGCCAACCACCATCGTCGACGCTGCCATAAAAGCCGTCTTCTTCTGCTTCGCTATCATCGTAGTCGTCCTCGTCCACATAACCGTCAGCATGGCCATCATTATCGTCGTCATCCACATCCTTATCGTCATCACCATCTACACGATCATCATCATCATCATCGCCATCATCATCATCATCATCAGCAGCAGCAGCAGCACCATCATTGTCATCATCGTCGTCATCATCGCCATCATCACCGTGATCATCATCATCATCATCATCATGATCTTCATCATGATCTTCATCCTGCTCGTGGTCGTCGTCGTCATCGTCGTCGTCCTCGTCAGTATCAACAGCATCATCGTCAGCATCATCATCATCACCAACACCATCATAATCATCATCAGCATCATCATCATCATCATCATCATCGCCATCATTAACGACATCATCGTCCTCGTCGTCTCTATCGTCATCATCAGGTTGATTACCGTCAAAATCGCCACACACACATACACAAACACACACACACACACAAACACACACACACACACACAACACACACACACGCGCGCGCACACCCCTCACCGCCATCGTCACCATCATCGCCACGACCCCCACCCCCGCGAAAAACACCACTTCCACCACCAGAGCCGGACAATCTTTCGTCGGGCCTCCTTCCGAGCGAACGCATTGCCATCGAGGCTGCTGAAGACGCGTGTCACCACGACATCCTCTGCTCCCGGCCGCTTCAAGATGTAGCCTGTGATCAAAGATTTAGCAGAGGCTGAGGTTGAAAGGCTTCTGCCTGCACTTTCCCAAACGGAACAACGCATCTGCAACCGGGATGCATTCCCGCAGACTGCCCTGAGGCAGCAACAGAACAGAATAACTTCTTCAAGTAAGGCTGAGGTCACGTCTGGAAAGTCACGCAGAAGGGTGCCTCTGGAAGCACCGCGAAGCCTTTGCGAAAGCAACTCCCAGCTTCCGGGTCTAGAAAAACTTCGATGACTTGCACTGCGTAGGCTTCACGAACTACTTCAGCTTGCAGCTCGAAGAAGCCAGGTTGCTCTGTAGGGAGTACCAGCCATCTCCACGCTGGAAAAGTCGACACTTCACCGTCAGCTGCGACGTGCCCTCTGACAAGTCTTCAAAGGCAGAGAGCATGAATTTTTTCCGCTTGTTGCGGGTCTCCTTCCTAGGTTGCAACGGCGAAAACCCCTCGTGCCAGATGCTGCACGAGAGTTCAACTAAGAAAGGATGTCGCCCGAACACGTCCGAACACACTGCTCCATCACACCGCCGAGCTGCTCGACTTCCACGCCGCCCAGCTCAATCGTGGTGCAGTTCTCTCCAAACAGAGTCCTCAGAAGTTTTGTGATGCAGGAGACCCCCAAACCTGTCAGTTTCCGGCGGAAAGATGCAGAAACAAGCCCAACCGCCTGTCCACAACTGTGAGGATCTTGTCCTCCACACCTCCAATTGAAGTCAATGCCCAGATACATAACTGCTAGGTGGGTCAGTCCACTCATATGGGATGCTCTCTGCATCGCCAAGTGGCTGATGTGCAATTCCACAGGAACGTGATCTATAATCCTCGCCGTGACCACATATGACTCATATGACCACATACGGGGTGAAGGGCACACTAAAGTTCTATGGAAATACTGTTCCATCATCACGAACATCAAGAGGATAATGACTCAACATTCGTGAACTTGACGGTGCTGCTATTGTCACTTGCGTTTCATTGCCCTGCTCCTGTCATTTGATACGGCGATATACGGTGACCATCTGCTCATGATGGCGATGGGAACGACGGCGACTGGGCGACGACGATGACAACGAGGATGGATGATAGTGACGACGAAGTTGAGGCTATGCTGCTGCTGCTTATGGTGATGATGATGATGATGGACTGTGATGGTGCTTATGGTGAGGATGATGAGGATGATCGCGATGATGGTGATGGTGATGGACGGTGATGGTGATGGTGCTCTTGGTGACTATCATGATGATGATGACGGTGATGATGGTGATTAATTATGATGATTATGGTGATGGTTTTCATCACGACGATGATTTCGTTGATGGTGCGGGTTGTGATGCTAAGTATGACCGCATCAACCCTTGTCGTGTGGGGTGTCATTGCTGACTTTGGTAGGAGTTCTCCACTGCTGATTGCTATATGTTGCTATCACACAGATCACTATCTCGAAGTGCCAGTATCTTTCACCCATTGAAGCTTATTTCTGCTGCCGACTCTTTGTCTGATCAAGAGATAAAAAAGGAAACGGTCATTCTGTGCCAATCCTCTGGAGTTTCCATTCACACTGATCGTACTGGAGCTAAATCGGCCCACCACGACGTCATGCCGGCTCCTGGCCACAAAGCCTGGCAAGCCCAGCCCGGCAAAGTAAGGGCGCATGGACTCGCTCTGCGCCTGATGGAATTGCTGCCCTGCGTGATGCTCATGTGACATTCTATGTGCTACTTTCCTGCTCTGCTATATATATTGCAATCAGTGTTGGCAGAACCAATGGCAACGCGGGTGATGGAAAAGTCGGGCGCCAGGGTAGTCGGGTGAAGTCAGTACTACTACTACTACTACTACTACTACTACTTCTCCGACTGCGACTGCGACTGCGACTGCGACTGCGTCTGCGACTGCGACTACGACTACGACTACTACTACTCCTACTGCTACTGCTGCCGCTACTACTACTACTACTACTACTACTACTACTATTCCTATTCCTATTCCTACTACTACTACTACTACCACCACCACCACCACTGCCACTACGGCTACCACGCCCGAAGGTTGTCCTTTTGCGCACCCCACCTGTGTCAGCGACCTCTTCAGATCTGAATACATGGCATCGCAGTTGCCAGCTGGCACGGAATTCACTCAAACCGAGATGCCCAAACCCTAAAACCAAACTTTGGCTTGAGAAGCCCTAAGCCCTACACCGCGGTAGCAGACCCCAAATCCTGAAAGGAGATCTTGTCTGCGAAACAACCCAGAGACCCAAAAGGAGATGCTGGTTGAGAGGGCCAGGACCCGACAAGGACATGTTGTCTGCGAGCCCCGTACCCTAAAAGGGATGAAAGCTGGCAAACCCTACACCCGGAACAACCCGAAAAGAACATGTTGGTTGCAACGAAACACAAAATCCTCGAGATAAAAGCCTAAACGAGATGTGGGTTGCGAAACCCAGAACCCTATCACAAACCGTGAGACGGTCAGCAACATCACGAACGTCATTGATAATTCTTTAATCTTGTCTGTGCAGGCACATCACTCCTGCGGCTTGCCGGATCGAGGTAATTGCATGTGAACATTTCGCTGTACGCGACAGCCTTCTCCAGACGCCATCTGCCGACGGGACGGCGTGGCTCTGTCGGCTCCTCGCCTCAGAGAGAAGACAACTTGCAAAAGACCGATGCAACAGGAAGAGGCTTTCTTACGAGGCCCTTGCATCGCAGCATAGACACAGTGGATGCTCCAGCCATGATTGCAGCTGCCAACGGGTATTGAAGGGGAAGCCATCTCTGTTCCGAAGCTTCTTTGGCTCTGCACCTTCAGGCATTGTACAGTGCCATGTCGGGAACTTCTGACACAAGAGGGACATGCCTTTCACTGACCCCGTCCTCCCCATCGCAGCAACTTCTCGGCATCTGCAGATCCCATAAGCCAGCATCATGGAGCGCCTCTTGAGAAAAGGAAACGTCAGATGGCAAAAGATGCAAGATCTCCCCAGCCAAACGAGCCTTGGCGATCCTGCCACTTGTTTCAGCAGCTGTCGCACAGGAGCGGCAGCCATGCGACTCATGCTAGCTGTAGACGTTCGCGGCTCTTTGTATTCAGCTGGAACCCTCTTTCAACACATCCTCCGCAGTCGTGCTTCTCGGTGCTTTTGGCTTTGGTGCAGGCCAATGCTCCCTGTTGGCTGGAGGCTGAGCAGGCACTTGCATCTCGCCTCGAGCAGGAACTAGCAACGCGGGCTGTGCCCTGCATGTGCAAGAACAAGATCGAGATCCAGTACTCCTCAAATAAAGTCTCGGCGATCTAGGCTGCCTTTGATTGTCTGGAGCTAAGCAGGATGCGGTTGCATCCATGGTTGCATGTCATTCCTTGCTGCCATTGCACACATGCCGGGCATGTATCGTACAAAGACACCCTGCCGAGAATATCAGACATCACGTGCAATTTTGAGGCCAAGGGCACATGAAGTTGTCATGCCGCATGTTGTGCGAAGCTGCTGAAAATTCGGCTTCGAAAACTGGCGTGAAACATGAACTAATCCCTCTTGTAGAGACCATGGAATGCAACATCCTTGTCAAGGATGCTCTTCGCTCAACGCGCTTTCCGGACACCTATAGGCTGTGTTTCCGAATCCATGCTGCCGGCCCCTCAATGCCTAAACATCCCTAAATCAAAGGAAAGAGTAAGAAGCCGAGGACTGAAAGCTGGGCATTGTTCTGAACAGTGTTCTAATCACTGCAAAGCATCGCTGTTCATGCTAATTTCCTATGCTGAAGACTCTAATGCGCAGGTTGGAACAGCCCGAACTGCTGGAATGGAAACTAAACACGACACTCACATGGGGACAATCACTTCGCATTGGGCTTCCGATTGCGAGTAGTACCATTCCTAATACGAGTAAGCAATGTTGCTACTGCTGCTGATGCTGCTGCTCTACTACTACTACTACCACTACGACGACGACGACGACGACGACTACCACTACTACTACTGCTACTACAACTGCTACTACTGCTACTGCTGCTGCTGCTGCTTCTGCTGCTGCTTGGGGTTCTGCTGCTCCTACTGCTGCTGCTGCTACTACTGCTACGGCGACTACGACTTCGACTGCGACCATGACGACTTACGACTACCATTACGACTACTTCCACCACTACCACTACCACGGCCACTGCCACTACCAGTACCACTACCACTACCACGACCACGACCACGACTACCGCGACTACCACTACTACCACTGCTACCACTACTGCGACTCCGACTTTGACTGCGACTGCGAGTCCGAGTGCGAGTGTGAGTACGACCATTCCTGCCAACACTACCACTACGGCTACCCCCACTGCAACCACCGCCACTGCCAGCACCACTACCGCGACCAACGAACCGCTACCATCACCACCATGCTCCACCAGTGACAGTACCAGTGAATGAGTTCCAGTGAACACGCGCCACCACAGCCTACCTTTCCTCTGTAGCACTAGCTCACTACCAGTATCAGTGCTAGTGTGATTGTCAGCGTACTACAACTACGACTACGACTACCACGACGACTTCACGTCTACTGCCACTTCTATCACTTCTGGTTCGACGACGACGACTACGACAGCTATTACTTCTACCGCTTCTTCGACAAGAAGGAGTACTGCTACTATGACGATTACGGTTGCTACTGCACGTGTTGATCTTGTCCGCCACTGTATGAGCTTGTTTGGACCTGTCATTCGTGTATCGTTAACTGTCATTATGTCATGCCGTCGTTTGCTTGTCCGTTTTATCAGCAATGCTCTTCCTGGATTTCATCAATCGCCAAACTCGTCACACTGATTTTGACAACGCTGCATCTAGACAAGGCTTATCAATAAAGTGATGCGTGCCAGAACAGTACAGTCCAAGATTAGTTGCCGGCTGCTGTGGTTCGGATTGTTGTTGTCGGTCTTGTGACTCGGATGGTCGAGACCCTAATATAGGAGCCTACTTAATTTCCAAAACTTTTTTCTGAGGGTTCCTCTTTATGTTTATGCTATAAAGGAGCCCAAAATCCTCGTCTAACTACTAAGGCCCCTACATATAATGCTAAATTATGAACCCTACAGCCCAAAGCCCTGAAAAAGGTTGGCATGGTGTGGACCTACACGAGCTTCACCCGGGAATACCTGGACCCCACCCGTTGTATCAACCCTGTACTGCTACACCCTAAATGTAAACCCTCCCAATAGATCAAAAGCCATAAAACCGCCGATGAATGAATTGACTCCTGGAAATACAGATTGTAGTAGTGATCCTCACCTTTTGGGGCCCTTCAACAATAGTCGTCTTCATCTTTCTCCCTACAAATTAGCCTAGAAACTTTATGAAGTCCTTAAACCTGCTTATGAGACCCGGAAATCTGAAAGGGCGCATTAGGGCTTCTACCGAGTGGTAACAATTTCCTTGTCTAGTCCTTCCGCAGCTATCCTATAGTATGCTCCAAAATGCCCGTCTAATTATACAGACTCTCGTAAGCCCTACACCCTGAGCAACTGAAGAGCCCCTAGCCCTTAAACCCTACGCGCCTACACCTGAAACCCAGAAACCCGAACCATCTACCCTAAACCCTAAACCCCCCTAAACCCTAAACTCTAAACCCTAAAGCCTAAACCCTAAACCCTAAACCCTAAAACCCTAAACCCTAAAACCCTAAAGCCCCTACTTCCTGCACCCCGAAAGCCTACTATAAGGGCCTTAATAATTAGGATAGGGTTTTGGGGGTTCCTTAATACAATTATGGTATAATATACCCCAAACCCTATTCTAATTATTAAGGCCCCTATATTACCCTAAACCCTTATAGCAGCCCTTGTAGAACCCTTTAAAGGAACCCCAAGACCCTATTCTAATTATGAAGGCCCCTAGATTAAATCAATCTGCAAGGCGGCCAGGAACGTCCCTCGTCCGACCTGGGAGTTTGACGGAGGAGGATTTTTAGGTTTTTTTTTTTGGTGTCCTTGGTTTTAGGGTTTAGGGTTTAAGGGTTTAGGGCTTAAGGGTTTAGTTTTTTTTTTGGTGTCCTTGGTTTTAGGGTTTAGGGTTTAAGGGATTAGGGCTTAAGGGTTTAAGGGTTTAGGGCTGGGTGTTGTTTTTGGGGGGATTCAGAGCCGAGGTTTTGAAGGAAATTCGGTGTTTGAAGGGTTTAAGAGTTTAGGGTTTAGGGGTTTGAGGGTTTAGGGTTTAGGGGTTTAAGAGTTTAGGGTTTAGGAGTTTGAGGGTAAAAGAGTTCAGTTTGCTGACTATTTGTTGTTTTCGGGTTTTGGGGGTTGCAGGGCTGTTAAAACTTGAGCCCTAGGCCCTAAGCCCTGAACCCTGAGCCCTCAAGCAAATCATAAAAAATAGAAGTTGTATGCTGAGCGGTGCTGAGTTTGGCGGTTTTCGCTAGTTCATGGAAGCTGTTGGGCGGCCTGCCAGCGACAAGATAGGGCAAGGCAGAGCCGGCCCAGGGCCAAACCCTCAACCCTAAACCCGAAAGCCGAAACCCCAAACCCTAAACCCTAAACACCCCAACCGTACCCAAACTTCTATAAGCCCTAAACCCTAAACCCGAAATGGGAGCTTCAAAGCGTAAGGGATTTTCAGGTTTTTGGGATTCCCCCGTAACTAACTGCGGGTCTTTTTGAGGGTTCCTTCCAGGGTAGCTTGAAGGGATCTATAGGGTTCCTTTCCGGGATCTATGGTCCGATCAGGGATCTAGAAGGGTTCTTTTCAGGGATCTATCTAGGTTGCGTTAATGGAACACAAATGTTTCTGATGCCCACTCAACAATTGAAATGGCCCTTGGAAAGCCGTACTGAAAGTGCCAGGGGCTTAGCGAGGAGGGGGCTTGAGAAGCATGCTTATACCTAAGTGCTGAACCCTCAACCTTCAGGTATGAGTTGAAGAGATCTGCCTTTGCCAGCTTTGGCGGCACTGGCGGTTTCTAGGGGCTGGACATTTGGTTGCTGAGAAATCTTGGCAGGCTTTTTCAGCATTTCTGAGGGCTAGTATAAGGGCTGCTACGAGTGAGCCCGGGCTACTATAAGGCGCACTATAAGGGGTACTGATAGTAGTACGACAAGGACCTACTTCAAGGGCTGCGAAGTTACGGTGTGGGGTGCCGAGCTTCGCAAGCAACACTTTGAACTCAAGACCCTACACCCTCAGAAAGGCTGTGATAAGAACCTGAAACCCTAAACCCTAAAACATAAAAACTCCAAAAACCGGAACCTTGATTCCTGAACCCTGAACCCGAAATCCGGAACCCTAAACCCTAAACCCCTGAACCCCTAAACCCTAAACCCCTTTTCAAAGCCGCTGTAGATCCTCAGCTCGAGCCTTCAGGTTGCAGCAGGGACCTGGGCTGAGGCCGGTTTATGGGGCATAGTTTTTTGGGTTTAGGGTTTAGGGGTTTAGGGGTTTAAGGGTTTAAGGGTTTAAGGGTTTATAGGGTTTATAGGGCATACTTATTTTGGGGGGTTTTCGATGGGCTTATGGGGGTTTGTAGGGGTTCAGAGCCAGAGACCCGGGCGGTGTTGGGGGCTGCTTTATGGTTCGCGGAGGAGATCCATTGAGGGGTTTAGGGTTTCAGGGTTTAGGGGTCGATTTCTTGGCTCTATGAGGAGATTCATTCACGGCCTCGAGGGTTTAGGATTGAGGGGGTTTTCGGTGGGGGGTGTAGGGGTTTCGGGTTCAAGGTTCAAGATTCAATGGTTTTTGGCCACGTTCTTCGCGCGGTGTTTCTTTGGGGTGGAAAAGCAGCGAAGGACATACGCAGTGTAAGGGCTTCAATGCCGAGTCACTGGTAGCATCGAAAAAACAGTAGTTTAAGACACCATTGTCTAACTATGCAGGCACCGAAAAAATCCGACGGGCTTTGTTTTTTTTTTTTTTCGGGGGAAGCTGCAGCTTTGGCACTGCTGGCTTGGCGACCTTGCAGCGACCATGCTCATGACACGGCAGATGAACGAAATCAGTAATAGCAACAATAAACATAGCAGCAATAACAGCAGTAGTTATAAGCATAACAACAACAATAACATGTCAATTATGGCAATAACCGAGTACTAGTAAGAAAGACAATCGTCGTCGTCGTCGTCGTCGTCGTAGTAGTAGTAGTAGTAGGCGCGGGTGTCGTATTTGACGCCACGTTTTTGCGGCTGTCAGGACGAGTTTTCATCGACAATTACAGCACTTTTCGCAAGGCAACAGCAGGAGTGTC
>CAJNJA010015001.1:0-11950 GCA_905231915.1 Symbiodinium necroappetens | reverse complement strand
TCTCTCTCTCACACTCTCTCTCGCTCTCTCTCTCTCTCTCTCTCTCTCTCTCTCTCTCTCTCTCTCTCTCCGTCTCTCTACCTCTCTCTCGCTCTCTCGCGTTCGTACAACCCTGAAAACAATGAAGCCTTAGCCGTGAGGTCTCTGCGCGACCTCGACGGTTGCGATGCCCGGCACGCTGACAGAGGCCCTTGCACAGGAGCTAACGGCTTAGGGATTAGACTGAGTTGCGATGGCTGGGGCTCTATGGAGGTTTGCGCAATTTTGCGCATTTAGGGTTTTCGGGTTTCAGGTTCTGGGGGGGGTTCAGGGCGTTCAGGGTTAAGGAAATTGGGTTTCATTAAGGCTTTGGGGTTTATTGAGGGCTTCCGGCTTTCAAGCTTAGGGTTCAAAAATTTAGGGTCTGGGGGTTCGGATGAGGGTTGACAGGTCGATCGTTTAGTGTTTAGTAGTTTGGCAGACGTGGCAGAGCCTGCCCCCAGGCCCGAAGACTGTGGGACGAGTCTTGTTTTCTGACCAGCCGAGCAGCTGAGCGTGCCACGTTTTTTGAAACTGTCGCTGAGCTCAGCTCATGTGAGGGAGCCAGAACCCCATCATGGCATGATGGAAATGTTCGCTGCATGCCAGGGATTGTCGGAGTCACAGAGATCGTGACTTTAGCAATAAAGCACAACACAATGACACCAGAGTTATAATCACACTACAGCCCACCTCGCTTAACATAGTTCTATTACAGTCTGAGGTGTGGCTTTCCCGTTGGTTATTGAAAAGCGATGTCTCTGACATTGTGAATGCAGAGCTCTTCCAAGCTACACCAAAAGCCCCAAGAAAGACTTCCCGAAAGCCTACACCCACCTACACCCTAAACCCTGATCCCTAGCTCCCTTCATTGCCTGAGCCCCGCGCCATCGTCGGTTTTTGTGGGCTATCGTCGTTTTTTTTTCTGTTTTGCCCGAAGCGTGGGAGTTCTGACAGATGCGTGCATGGCCGGTCACAGTGTGGTGAATGTGTGTGTGTTTACATGTCGTTTTGGCAGGCAGTCGTCTTGCATTATGCTACGGTTGTTGTTCAAAAAAGGCCTTCTTCTAATTCGACTACCCGGAACGACGCGCCATGTCTCGGTATGACCTTCCGCATCTCAAGCCGTGTCATTGGAAGGTAGGGCCTACCAAATCCTGATCGGAAGACCAGGAAGCTTTGCAAGTAGGCTATGCCTGAGTGTTATAGACAGGATAAGCCCAACCGGAGCATTTGTAACTCCACGTGGCCCAACTGCCAGCATATCTCATTAGTAGAGTAGGTAACCTTTAACCTTTTTGGAGTAGCATAATCCCGATATCTTCCCACAGGTTGACCTTTAGTAGTCTCCCTTAGGATACTGGACAATAGAGATTCAGGCTGATGACCTCAGAGAGATATAGGGTTTAGGGTTCAGGGTTTAGGGTTTGGCTGAAGGGATTCAGGGCTTAGTGCATTGCAGTCCCTGATCAAAAAAAAAAGGGCTTAGGGTTTAGGCTGATGACCTCAGAGAGATATAGGGCTTAGGGGTTTAGGCTGATCAAGTCCGGCTTAGGGTTTAGGGCTTAGGGTTGAGGTTGATGACCTTAGAGAGTTTTGGGCTTTAGGGTTGAGGGTTTAGGCTGATGACCTCCTCTGTCTGCAGGAGAAGCAGAGGCCCCGGCCGGCGCAGGGACCCTGCGCTTTGGTCTTGCTGACGGCCGGCGAGGTGGGATCAAGGGGTTTTGGTTTGGAGGCTGTGTAGTATGCGATCACATACGTCGTATACATCGTCGATTTTAACATACTCGAGAATATTATCATAGTATGATGCACTATCGTATACTTTTATATGCAAAAATCCTCAAAACAACTGCGGCTTTCGGGCTTGGAGCGAAAAGAGTTTGCTTTGAAGCAACTAAGCAATGAAAGTTAAAGGCCCTTAAACCCAAACCCTCGAGACTGAAGCCTCGCTGGTGAGCGTAGACCTCAGCCATGCGAGAGGGGAAAGTCAACCCTAAACTAGGCCCTAAACCTTCAATACTGCCCCCACTCAGTAATAGTTGGGTAACAGTTCATAACATGGATATAATTGGGCCTTAATAGTAGCCCTAATATAGACTGTTTTTTGTATGGGGGGCAGTACCCAACCTAAACCCTGTGGGCTGAATCCAAGAACCTTATAGGAACTCCCATGTTTGACGCTGACAGTACCCTTGTAGAACCATTCAAACGGCAGCTGGGCTCTTTCAATAGCAGGCTTGACCAGCGGAGCTACTTCTGAATTTCAGCTAATCTGCCTTCTTGTTTAATTTCAGGGTTCAGGGTTCTAGGTAGCCCTTAAGACGGCTTAAATCCTGAATGTAGGCATGTCCTAGCTAGGCGGGAGGCAAAAGCCCATGATCCCACAAGCCCTGAATCCCTGAAGCACCCCCTTCCCTGCGGGTCCCTCTGACATTGTGGTATAAGATATTCCCGATTCTTACGAGAGCACCTCCATCGGGGTGACAAGGGCTCCGCGGCTCGGAGCTTGCATGGCCGCGGCAAACCCCACAAAGTTTGGAAACGGAGCTAGGACAATTAGTGTTGGTATTCCCCTGCAATTTGTTTACAGGGACATGAACAAAACTTACTAGACTTACCGTTTCCACAACTCCAGAAACCCTCAGCCGTTAAATTTCAAAGTCTCCAGACTATTGGTTTCAGAATCCCCAATGCCCTGACAGACATGCCGCGGCGTCATCATCAATGCAAACCACGCGCTCTGCGACGGGCGCGCGATGTTCCACTATCTGCAGGCCTTCCTGACCAGGCTCTCTGCAGATGATCTGCAGGTGGGGTGCATGGTTTAAGGTTCAGGGTTTAAGGCTAGGGTTTATGCTGTAGGGGTGGGGATTGTGCACGGTATCTTTAATCCCACTCTCTTTCACAGACAGGGACCCGTAATTCTCGGAGCTCCGGGGCCCTTTTGCAGAAAGCCGAATGCATTGACTACCACACAGTATACTCGTAGTATGAAAGCAGACGCCTCAAAGGAAGGACACCTCAGAGCCCTCTACATTCGTCTTGACAGGCCCCAAACCCTAAACTCTGAAGGAAGCAGCAGCATCCGAACCAGCCGAGACCCCCCTACACTCACACTCCGAAAGCATAGTTCCTAAATAAAAACCGGCATGTCCCCTGTTTGAGCCGAGTCGTGGAAGAGGGTAAATCAGGGTTGGGGGTTTCGTTTTTTCTTGAACTTCTTGAGGGTGTTGTTTCAGGGCCGTCTAGCATGTGTGGGGCGCTACCAACAGTGGATGTCGCAGTGCCGAGCACGACGTGCCTACTTCCCAGCTGATGTTATGCACCAAGATTCTGGCTTCAAAAGAGTTTGGTGTAAAGGGTGAGATCAGCGGGCTTCATATAGGCCGGTATGCGGTGTTCTCGGATTGATTGAAGCCTTACGATCAGATCTTCTGACCCTGCAAGTGATGACGTACCCTTGCTTACACAGCACACTCTGACTAAGAAATCCTGGCCCTAACATACATACATACATACATACATACATACATACATACATACATACATACATATATATATATATATATTTGTGGTACTCATCCAAAGAACCCTAATAAAGACCCCGGGTTTCTTAATCAGGTTCCTACATTAGCTCCAACACAGAAGGAGCCTCAGTATCCAGCTTGCTATCTTGCGGGGACTTCTGACAGCATGTACATAAATAATTGGTTGAGAGTATTCCAAGTTGCAAGAAGATATTCTGTGAGCTTGCGCTTCTGGTGCTTTCTCTAACACCTTCAGAATCATGGGTTTCACTGATCCCCACTTTTCATCTCCTTTTCGCTGAATCCAGCCTAACACGCTATCTACAGCCAGTGCCCGGGGGCTAAACCCAAGATATCCTAAGCCTTGTGCGAGTTGCGGGAGTTCAAACCCTAAACCCTAAACCCTAAACCCAAAAACCCTAAGCCCCAAACCCCAAACCCCAAAGCAAGGTCACGCCGAGAACGCCAGATCTTCCTGCCGACTGGGGGCAGTGCATTTCGGACGACGCAGCGTCTCCGGATTTCTTGCCCCTGCCAGGGAGCCCTCTACAGATCAAGGCGTGTTATGTTTAGCGTCGAGGGTTTAGGGTTTAGGGTTGAGGGTTTCGTGTTTAGGGTCTAGGGTCTTGTCAATCCTGAAAGGCCAAAATAAACCGCTCGAAACCCCCTGATTCCGTACAGTTTAGGGTTTCGGGTACCCCCCAAAGGACCTTCGCCGAGAAGGCAGTGGTGAGCCAGTTTTCCGCCGCATCCTGGAGGCATCCACTTTCACCAAGGCACCTCGACGGCAGACTCCCTTTCGAAAGGTGTTGTGGAAGTCGTCAAGGCAGCAAGTTTTATCAGGTTCTAGCTGCGATGGTTACTATGAGAGGGTTTGACCTGGAGATGGGGCATTCTCAGCCCTGAACCATCCTACGCCCCACACCCTGTACTCTAAACGCAAGGGCCAGTTTCGGCCTCACTGCTGCAGGGCTTTCTCAAATCCCGAGGCCCTCCATCTACCCTCTATTAGAGCCCAAGTACCCATTATGTCGGTATACCCCCTAAGCCCTAAACCCTAAACCGTACAAGGAGGGCTTTCACTTAGAGTTCAGGGTTTAGGGTTTAGGAGGGGTTGAGCTTTAGGGCTTAAGGGCTTGGGGATTAGGGTTTAGGGTACAGCAGTCTTGAGACTCATCTGGGCTTCTGAGTAGTTACGACGGCCTAGTTAGGGTTGTTTGGGGGACGCTTTTGGGGTTCTTCAGGACAAGAGGCGGTAGAGAGAGTTCGGAGGTCGGAGTAGCACCCCCTAACAGATCCTTTATATGGGTAGTTGGGTCCTTTTTGTAAGGGTGCTGTACTATATTGGGGGCCTAAAACGGACCCTTATTTAGAGAACTACCCATGTAAGTATACTACAATTACCCCAAAACACCAATCCAGGTATTGAGGCCTTTCTATTTGCCCCTAAACTTTCATCGTATTTTGTTTAGCATATTTCCGTCTAAGAAGGCCAAATAGGGGCACATGTTTTTCAATGTTTTCAAAAACGAGCAGGGTTTGTATACCACTCCTCGTGCAACGCCCATACCCCCACGGGAGAGCACTGCGAGGCACCCCGCCGTGGCACAGCATGGTATGTGAGTGGAGTATGGTAGAGCAGAGTACGGTAAAGGTGCAGTTTCGCATAGCCTATATAGCATAGCGTCCCCAGCGTCCGACCATAGCAGCTGATGTTTGGTAGTCGACTCGATGACAAGCCATTGAGAGGTTGCTGGGGTGTGGTTTTCCCTGAGCCTTGCACCCTGGTCTTGAAAAGCTCACCGGACATCTAGACGTGCAGTTCCAACAACCGTTCCAGTCACTCGCCACATTAAGGTGCTTGCCGTGGGGAAGGAAAGCTCGGCTTCCGCTACGGGGCTGCTGGTGGCGATGCTGCAAGACGCCATCGGCTCGATGTACCTGGAGCCGGTTTAGGGATGTTTAGGGTCTTTATGGCGACGTAGGGTTGGGGAAGTAGGGTTTAGGATTGAATTAGGTTTAGGGTTTGGGGGTCCATGGGCGCCTCAACTTTCTAAGATCCTCTTTCGCTTCTTTGGTGGGTCGGGTGTCTCGGTCAGCTTGAGCCTTTGGGCTTCGAGCCAACGGGCTGGGGGTTCGTAGGGGCCGCCCGGGAGCATGTGGGAGTTTCCGAAAATAGGGGTACCTTACTTTGGGGTTCTTACAATAAGGATCCTACTATTTAGGGTACTATATTGGGGTCCCCTATTTTCGGAAACCCCCATGTGACCAAGTGTTAGGCAAAGCTGGGGTTGTGGTCATAGTCAATGGCATGTTGCGGGTAGTGAGCTTATGATGCCACCACACTCAGTCTTCAACTCAATGCTGCCAGTGTATGGTACAGTGTCCAGTGTGGCAAGCTGGTCATGGCATGGTCGCTGCCATCAGTGTGCGGTTATGTGTTTAGTGTCGCGATCACGTGTGTGAACGTGTCTGTGTGAACGTGTCTGTGTGTGCGTGCGTGTGTGTGTGTGTGTGTGTGCGTGTGTGTGTGTGTGAATGTGTGTGTGTGTGTGTCTGCGCGTTGTTTTATTTGTTTTTACTGTTGTTGCGCTGCATTTGCCTTGCATCATGCCTGTCGTGATTGCTGACCCTTCCCGGTCCTTCTGCACCAGTCCCCTCCCTCCCCAAAAGTTGGAGCCTCTTGCGTGCTACCATCCTTCTAAGCGTCGTGAATCCCTGGGGTTCTCCACGGTTGGTTGTAATATAGGGGCCTAAAAGTTTACCAACACTATTTTAGGGTTCCTTATTACAAGTGTAGTATAACTTATAAATGGCGCCAAAGCTCTATTCTCATTATTAAGGCCCCTACATCAGTCGCTGCTGGTGACGCTGGTGGTTTGGATGTTGGTGCTACTACGCCCATTGCTATGAACATTGGTGAAGCACACGTCGCCACTGATACTTGTCAAGCGGGTGCTGTTCGCTTCTGCTTGTTGTTGTCGGGGCTGGCTTGCGCTTCTTCGTTTCTGCGGTTTGTTAGTGTCACACGGTTGGTCTTTTAGGGTGAGATCTCGAGGACCTGCATGCTTCCCAGTGAACACAGGCCTGGAGCGCTAAACCTAAAGCCGGAAAGCGCAAAAGCCCGAGCCCACAACTTAAACACCTTGGGCCCAAGCCAACAAGTCCTAAACTCAAGCTCTTAATGACCCTGAACCCGAAGCCCTGCAAGCCGCTTGTTACGTTACAAGCATCTATCATGAACACTTTTGAAGCCTCTAAAGGACTTATACACTTAAAGGATCATGGGACTTAGTAACCAGGGTTATACAGAAGGTAGCGAGACGCATACGTACTTATAACCCCAATTAAAGGTCTCATAACCTTACTTACGAACGTTGGAACCTGATTAAGAAGCCCTGGTCCTGTCATCCCAAAATAGCAGGATCCACATAGAAGAACCCTAGTAAAGACGAGAGGTTTCTTAATCAGGTTCCCACATGAAGTCCCATGATCCCCCAAGTAGGGAACCCTGGTAGGAACTTTCGACCCCCAACAGTCTTCCGAAAAGAGCCCATGTTACATTCCACCCTAAACCCTAAGCCCTGAAGCCCTAAAGCCCTAAAACCCTAAAGCCCTAAAACCCCTAAACCCTGCCAAAGGAGCAAGTCGCCGCGGACGACTCTTGCGTGGTGGCCGTCGAGGTCCTCGTAGATTTGCGGCCCATGCTGGAGAAGGAGGTCCGCACCTTACATATTTTACATTAATTGTTGGTCCATATGGAGGACATATTTTTATCTATCTTTCTTGGTATTACTTCAATAACCTTTGAATGTAGGGTTCGGGGTTCTTTTTAGGGGTTTTGTAAGGGTTTTTTGCAAGGGAGAGTTCTATCAGGGTTCTGTGAGGGTTTTTTTTGGTAAGGGTTTAGGAGTTTAGAGTTCTATAAAGCTTTTGTGAGGCTTTTTGTAAGGGTTTAGGGTTTAGGGTTTAGGGACAGAAGCGTTTCATTTTTTGCCCGATGTGTCTATACCCAGACCTCTGAGTCGGGAAAAGCGGGGTCAGCAAACACAAACCCCGAACCCCAACGAATTAGCACGCCGTAGAATCGGAAGACAAGGAGGATGGTTCAGTTTCAGAGAACATGGGATCCCTGTCGCAAGATCCCTGACTGGAAAGATCGTAAATAGTCCCCCCTAAGCTAGCGAAGGCCTGTAAAGCCCTCACCGACCTAGCGTGGGCACGGCNNCCCCCCCCCCCCCCCCCCACACCATGGTATGCCCCACCTCCCCCCATGCAGTATACGATAGTATTTCTTAGAGTGGTTCAGAGTTTCAGGGTCCAGCGTCTCAGGGTAGGGATCTTCTGGAGACCCTAAGCTTACCAGAAGCGTTTCACCGCCAGAAGCCCGGTCCCGTTCAGGGTTCCTAAAATGGATCTAGGCTCTCTAAAGAGCTTCTATAAGGCTTTAGGGTTTAGGGTACCATAAGGGCCCGAAGCAACTGAGTGGGAGGTGGGATATCCCTTGCAGCTTTGGTCCTCGCACGCACCCGACTAAAAATCCTATAAAACCCTAAAGACCCTGAGCCCTACACTTGGGACGCCTCTTCGCGGAAGTGTTCATCGTAACCATGGATGGGCTGAATTTAGGGGTCTGCATAATGAGTAAGAATAGACGCTTGTACTGTCGTACATTGTAGTTCTACTGTCCGCCCCAATTGCCTTGTTCCAATTATTGAGGCCCGTCTTGTGCGAAGATGAAACGGTCAGTGCGTAAAGCCGTGAGCCAGCAAGACCCACTGAGAGCATAACCAGAGTTTAGGGTTTAGGGTTTAGCAAGACCCACTGCGAACACAATCAAGGCCCCTGGCATATAACCCGAAAAGCTAAATAGGACCCGAATCCTCATGGAGGGGGCTGAGTTGCTTGTGACTACTATCCCCTAGGTTGATATACTTTCGCCCGACACTCTACTCTAATGATGAAGGCCCCCTATGTTGTCATAGAAATTGTTGAAAGGCCAAAAAAACGTCATTTATGTAAGCCCGAAGTAAACCGGCTTCATCAAACCCGAACGACTGCCATGAAAACCGTAACCCCAAAACCCAAAACCCTGAGCCTAAACCCTAAGAAATAAGCCAGGCGACCGTGGTCCAGGCCATTGCCACTGTGACGACTGCCGCGGAGGTCGCGGCTGGTGTTGAGGGGCCCCTAAACCCTAGACCCCTAAACTCCTAAACCCCTAAACCCTAAACCCCCAAACCCCAAACCCGCCCAGGGTGAGTGCTGAAACCTGTTTAGGGTTTGGGGTTTCTCTGATTGGCAGAGTCTGGGTTCAAAAGAGGTTTTGGGATAATGGAGAACTGCGACAGAACAGGTGTCTCGGGGTTAGGAGTTTGAGATTCTGGGGCTTTAGGGGTTAAAGGTTTCGGAGCAGGATGTGGTTAGGGTTATAGAACCGCACCTGCGATGATCCTAAACCCTTCACCCTGGCCCCTGATGATTCACATGGGGCCGGGGGGGCGCATGACAACCTAGAAGGGATCATGTTTTTTTCTTTTAAAGGTCGGGATCTAACTGAGGAATTCATGACATAGTTAGGTGCTTCGACAATGAGGACAGTTTTCCGGTGATAGGGACACGATCGTGTTGCTGTTTTCATGCCTTCGAAACCCCAGCCTCGCACCCGAGGCCCCAAGCCCTAAGGCCTAAACCCCCCAGAACCCCAAACCCAAAACCTCCGAGAGTTCTTAAACCCTATAGCCCTAAACCCTAAGACGCTTCTGCTGATTGGAAATTTAGGTGCTCAAACAAAAAAACCTAAACCCTAAACCCTAAAACCCCCAAGCCCGGACTAAGCCCTATAAAACCTCACACCCTCAGCGGCTGGGACCCCCCTGTGAGGTGCGGAGAGGCGCTGGTAGGCAAGACCTGCTTCTGGGCTCTTGAAGAAGGAAATTCATGGCAAGTTGCCATGACAGGGATCAGAAAAGCATCACAGGGTTTCCTTCCTATTCGTGTAATCCCAAAACCCACATAAAAAACAGAAGCAGCTCACAAAAATCCTAAACCCTAAACCCCTAAACCCAAAGCCCTAAACCCTAAACCCCTAAGCCCGAAGCCCTAAACCCTAAACCCTGAACCCTAAACCCCTTTGGGGAAAAAACCGCTAAGCTCCCCAAGAAGAGCCCAGGCTGTCACTGGCCAAGGCCGCCAGCGAGGACGGGCCTGAAACCCTGAAGCCCTCGAGGGCTTCCCGTACGGTGTGGGGTTTAGGGTTTAGGGTTTAGGGTTTAGGTTTAGGGTTTAGGGTTTAGGCTTTAGGGTTTAGGGTTTAGGCATGAGGATTCGGGTTTAAGGTCTGAGTCTGGGGCTCAGTAGAATCAGGTGATACCGGAAGAAAGAACGCCAGGCCAAATGAAAGGCCCATAGGCGAACGTCCCGACTCTGACCTCCGAACCCCAATTCCCCAAATCTTGCACGCAAACCCTTTCTCTGTATATGTGTATGTGTATAGAGAGAGAGAGAGAGAGAGAGAGAGAGAGAGAGAAAGGGCGAGAGAAGGAGGATCAGATTTTTGTCCTTATCTACCTCAAAGTTCTGTCTAGGTATTCAGGCCTCATTGCTAAACACTGAAGCTCATGACCTTCATAAGATAGAGCACTTGCCGCGGAGGACATCCGGAGACGCGTAGCGCGGGGCGAAGCCCACCGGCAGGTGACTCTCCGAAGATGTGTTTGCTGTGTGTTGCCTTGCAGTCTAAACCCTAAACCCTAAACCCTAAAACCTAAACCCTAAGCCTTAAACCCTCTTTGGGGGACTAGGGGTTCGGCGTGACGGTTTTAGTGCTCGGAGGGATGGGTTTGGGGTTTACTTTGGGGTTTAGTTCGTTGCTTGTGCTATTGCGGAGTTTTGACGCAGTTCCTTCAGGGTATGGGAAGGTTTCGGTTTCGGGTTCGTTGTGTTCTGGCTCTAAGAAGCTCTGCTGTGAACACATTGTGGTTTAGAGTTCAGGGCTTAAAGGGTTCGAAGAGACATGCTTGCCCCCGCAAAGGCGCGGCTGGCGACGTCCGGGAAGTTTGACCAATGCCCTCCTCCTGGCACCGTGGAGCTCAGCAACCTCGGGACCCGCTGGGTTCGGGAGGGCGTCTTGGGAGATTTAGGGTGGGGAAGTGTGGGTTTAGGCTGGCGGTGTTGGGGTTGGGGCCCTTGGGGCCTTTGGGGTTTGGGGGATTAATTTAGGGTGTATAGGGTCTTGGGACTGATGTGTTTCGAGCAGTTTGGGCTCAGGGATTGATATGCGACTTCGACATTGCAAGGGTGTTGGCCTTTCAGAACCGTTTCACAACCCGCACAGAACCCCGTAAAGCCTCCACGGTCACCCTAAATGTCAAGCTCGATTCCCTCAAGCCCTACGCCCCGGTAGCACCCACCAGCTTTAAGAAGCACCGCACCCTAAACCCTGAACTCTAAACCCCAAACCCTGAACCCTGAACCCTAAACCCTAAGCCCTGAACCCTAAACCCTGAGCCCGAAAGCAGTCAGAAAGAGGATGTTTCCGGTGACGGGCCACGAGTTGCTGCTGGATCAGCGCTTCGATGGCTATGAGGGTCTGCGGCTGGGCGGAGTTTTTGCGGACGGCATCGTGCGGCTTTAGGGGTTTAGGGTTTAGGGTGTAAGGTTTTGTTTTGCAATGCTTTTTCTTTTTTTCTGGCAAGTTGCCTGAGTTTTGTGGGCATAGTCTGTGGGAATCTCAGAAAAGCAAGGGACCTACTGCAAGCCCTGCTGTAGCTATCGTAGGATACGACTTCTACCGACCCCCCAAGAAGCCCTTCGCCCCACGGACTGGAGATATTTTGTCATCGGCCCCCTTAATTAGGGCTTTGCAGTTTGCTGTGCAAGGTGGGGATTTAGATTTCTTATTGTCTCGTGCAACCCAGGAGTATTTTGGCCCACACGGAGGGTACTGGGGGGCCGTTGCGTCTCCTTGCGTCGGTGCCTTCGGCATGACTTTTCGTTTGGGGCTGGGGGATGCTTCAGGGGCTTTGGCTTTGACGTTTGGCCGTTTGGGTATTAGTAGGGTTTGGGGGGTGTATTGAAAGACCCTACACTTGCTTGCAAAACGGCGTATCCCGATGAAGACAGACTTGTATAGTTTTGTGAAGAAGTCCAGGTTTAACCCGACCTTCCCATCCCAGCCTTTCCTCAACTGCGGTTTGCGGAAGAAGCGAATTAAAAGGCCAACCCCTAAAGCAGAGTTAAGATCCGTGAAGGGATCCTTACTCTCAGCCTCGCCGAAGGGACCCGACTATGCGATGCAAAAGGCAAGCCTAGCCACCGAAGTGTCCCATCTTTTGTCTCTGCATCTCTGTCTCTCTCTCTCTCTCTCTCTCTCTCTCTCTCTCTCTCTCCCTCTCTGTTGT
>CAJNJA010015000.1:0-11951 GCA_905231915.1 Symbiodinium necroappetens | reverse complement strand
GATTTAAATAAGGAAAATCAGGAGGAGCCCACCGTCTTTGTGGTGTAGCAGTGTGACGTGTGAGCATGTGTGAGCGCAGCCTTCAACCGCCGAAAGAGATACACAGTGCCCGTGATGTACGGTTACAATTCTTTCACAACCGACAAAATGCAAAAACACGAGGTCTTTGAATACCACAGCAAATGACGCGCAATACTTTCTGACAGCTTCGGCTTTCCGAATACATGAAGTGCTATTTTTGTTGGCCGAAATTTGGCCGCAGATTTGTCGATGTGTCGACACAAGATGCGTCACAGCACGGTTGTATGTATTCGAGGATACAAGCGATAATATCGATATTTAGGGTGGTTTCTACACTTATGACTAGTGTACATGCATGTGTAAGTAAGCATGAGATGCTATGAAGCCTGCAAGCGTAGATCTTGGGGGGGACCATATATATATACACACACACACATATCTGTTTGTGCGCGCTTGTCGGCGTAGATGTATGTACCTTGCTTTGCTGGCCTCATTAAGGGTAGATGTGCTAAGTGCTAAATTGCTTGGATGCATGCTTGCTTCTCTATGACGCATCTACCTGAATCTCTCTAACTGCTGTAAGCATGTGTACATATATACATACACAACTCAAACTAACTAAGAACATACATGCTTATAACTTATAACGTGGAGACTTGAAGGTCGCGGCATAGAGCTCAAGTCGTAAAGAATAAGGATACCCACATCTTCGTGCACGGTCATTCCCTGAAATTCACATCCTTCCCTTGCTTTGCAGTAGCCCGACACCGGATAACGATGCATGGCCGCCGGCTTCTGAACAGCTACTAGAGGAACACAAAACCCGCAAATCTCTCCAATCGAACTATGGCACCGCCCAAGTTGCAAAAGGCTTCAACAGCAAGACCCTGAACAACTCGGAATATCGCTGAGCATAGCCCTTGCTGTTGTGTGGGTCTGATATGCAGGGGAGGACGGCCTCTGTTCGGCTAGATGTCGGGAGCATGTGATGTGGTCTAGGGGGCAGGCTGCGAGATTTCACCACGGAGTGGCTTTCGAAAGCAAGGCTCCCCGCGAAAGTTATTTCGTACAGGGTATAGAGTGACTGCCACGAGGTGCCATAGTGCAACCAGAGCCAGCGCCTGCAGGTGACGAAACGGTCGACTCAAGATCTGCTGGTTAACAAGCACTGTCTGCTTGCAGGAGTGCATCAGATGCCTGTCTTCAAGCTCTATGGATGCATCCATGATCCAGTCTTGAAGAAGATTCCCTCAGCTCGTGCGAACATCCTGTTACCCAGTTCCATGCTGTCGCATCAACAGGGTAATAAATGCCTCGTGAATTTAGTCGCAATCACCCCCAAGCATGTGTGGGCCTGGGGTCGAGCTACAGGAACACTCAATGGTTCAGGTGATGTCACGGACCAGCTCAGACAAGACTCCCATTATCAAGGCCCCCATCATCATGAAGACGCCAAGCAGCACCTTGCACGGAGAGGCACCTTCCGACTTGTTCTCTCTCACATCTCTAGACTGACGGAAGGGCCATAGACCAGCCCAGCGAAGGCAGGAAGGATGTGCCTGAGCAACCCTGCTTCTATCAACAGCTCACAGAAAGACTCTGCTGAGGCTCCCGCATGCTTGGACCAGTAAGCGCAGTCCTTGAAAAAGCCGAAATGTGCGTACCTGATTAAGATAAGGAAATGACGTTGACAGCTGGCGACTATCCTATCCGGAGACGGCCAGGAAACAGCGGCAAGCTGGACCCGAAGTTCCGAGTTTATGACAGGCTGGGCGCCATCCGCATGGACCTCAATGACTTTGCAGCCCGGAATAAGCGCAGCATCGCCTTGACGCGGGAATACTCGCGAGCACGAGCACGGCTAGGCAAGCGAAGCACCGCGCCTCAAGCCTCAGTCTTGCCTGGCATGCTGCTATTGCGTCTAGAGGCAATGTTTCTCAAGCCACCACTCTGGCCCTGTGCGAGAGGAACGATGATGTAGACATCCACCTCGCTTGCT
Source organism: Symbiodinium necroappetens (assembly GCA_905231915.1). Lineage (NCBI taxonomy): Eukaryota > Dinophyceae > Suessiales > Symbiodiniaceae > Symbiodinium > Symbiodinium necroappetens. The sequence goes on along the minus strand of CAJNJA010015000.1, from coordinate 9,931 downwards.
GCAAACTGAAAAAATCAAATCCTGAGAGCCATGAGCGCCTAAGAGGCGCAAGCAGAGAATCCTCACCATCAGCATCCCTGTCGGGGTCAGCAGCATGACCACGGAAGTCGCCCTCGTCGTCTGCACCATCGACTTCATGATCAGTGTGGTCTCATCATCATCATCATCATCAACAGCAGCATCAGCATCGTCACCAAGCCTTCCACCACCTGAACGTCTCAGGCACCACTCACAGTACGTGGTGAGTTTGCTCAGTTGTACATGAAGAGTTTCTCCAAACTCACCCCAGTATGAGGGTCAACCGAGAAGTAGCAATTTGAGGTCTATCTGGAGTCTATCTTCAACGGCAGCAACACACCCGGAGCTTGCACCCACGAGCCCTCTTGACACTCGACATTGGAACTGACACGACCAGAACAGAGACCAAACACAAGCCATGATTTCACGAGCGTGGATGGCTGCCCAGGAGCCAAACCGGAGAGGACCAGCAGCGTGTCGAACCAGTTCGCAAAGGATCGATGGAAGTCTGGCCACGTGATCCAGACCCTAACAAACAGCTCCACCAAGTAGATATAGACGAAAAGGGCGTCCAAAAATCTGAACACAGGTTCAGCTTCTTCAAAAGCGAGGCCTCCGGCCATACCAAGCCGGTGGCCCGTATGCCTCCCTTCCAGCTCCAGCTCCACCAACATAAGCAAGGTGTTTAGAAGCACCAGGATCCCAGCCACATAGTCAATGTACATCTTGACCTTCATGCGCATCCAGACAATGCCACTCACGCCTGATCTTTCTGTTATTCGGAAATCCACGGCCGACATGGCCGGAGCCAGGGCTTTCCCACTCTGTGTGCTTGGGGGCGGTGGCACAGCCGACTTCGGCGAGCCCGTTAGGTCCACACTGCCACTGCCTTGTGGTGAGTTGATCAAGACTTCCAACAGTTCGTGAGCTATCACGGGCAGTGGATCAACTTCTGAAGCCTGCGGCTGTGCTGTTGCCTGACCCACTTGCAAGCTCAGGCTCTGTGCATGCTGCTGGGGCAATGACGCATCTTTGGATTCATTGCCCAAAAGCAACGACTCCGACGATTCCGCCTTCGAAACTACGCGGAGCCGTGAGAAGGAGAGGCGCAGCTTCTGTTCCCAGGCGAAGTGAGTTTCCTCCACTAGCGCGAGGAGCTCTTGCTGCTCCTTGTCCAGTTCGAGCTGTAGAGCAGCTAGGCCTTCACTGAGGTCCATGGCAATCTTCTAACGGGGTGGCACTGCAGCCTACTTGAAAGTTCTGTTCTGTCCTTACCAAGCTACAGGCTTCAGCATGCATGGTGCACCCGAGGGGGCGGATCTCTTGGAGCCACGCTCGGGGCGTCGTTTGTTTCGCGCGTTCAGCGACTCCACAGAAAAGCACAGGAAAGGCATCCGTCGGGTTTTTGCAGGCCCCTTCACTGCCAGGAGGCTGACTGCAGGCAATGGTTGGGCTCAAGGATTTCACCGCATGCTTCACATCGGTGTGTAACTGAGATGATCCCCTGAACTCCTCGGCTGCCACTCAAGAGATCGTTCCAGAGACAAGAGAAGAGAAGAGAAGAGAAGAGAAGAGAAGAGAAGAGAAGAGAAGAGAAGAGAAGAGAAGAGAAGAGAAGAGAAGAGAAGAGAAGAGAAGAGAGAGAGAGAGAGAGAGAGAGACTAAAAAGCACGCAAAGCGAAACAGTGCATGTGAGACAGCAAGCCGGAAGCATCAGCTCATGCCACCTAATAGTTACTAGAGGCAGCGAACATGCGAGGCCAGGCTGTTGAGTCGACTACTAGACCGTCAGACCTGTGAATCTAGCGACTGCATTGGTAACGTTAGTAGTTGCCTGCCACCGCATCGGAGGCAATTTTGCTCTTCGCGGACTCTTCCCAACAAGCAGATTTGCAAGCAAGGTGCTGTACGCACTTGCAGTGCAGTTGTTCGTAGATGCCACATATCTCCACTGTCGGGCAAACGCTTCAACCTTTCGCTGTCGCAGTTCGAAGCCGAGATGCTGATGCAGCAAGTGTGGCACAAGTAACTTGCAGGCAGGCGGCGCTTGCCCTTGCCCTTTCCCTTGCCCTTTCCCTTTCCTTTTCCTTTTGGGGGTTCTTTTCCTTTGCCCTTGGCTTTGCCTTTGCCCTTCTTGGGCTCTTCCGTTGGCGGGGCCTGATCACAAAAAAACACACAGCAAAAGAAACAAAAACACAGCAAAACCACATACACGAACTAGACTCTCCCGCATTCTCCCGCCTTGCCCTTCTTGCCCTTGCCCTTTGCCTTTCCTTTGCTAGGCGGCTCCATGTCCATGGCCATCTTGCCTTTGCCTTTGGCCTTTCCTGCGACGGATCCGACAAAGAAAAGCGACTCGAACATAGCCTGAAAATGCCAACCAACCAGGCCTTTACCCTTGCCCTTTCCTTTCATGGGCATGTAATCCTCCTCATACTCATACATCATGGGCTTTCCTCCCGAGAACGGCTCTCGATACCCTGCAAGCACAGAAGGTGCTGTGAGGAACATCCTCTTCACTGATCGTCGCATCAATCGTTCCCGCCTTTGCCTTTGCCTTTGCCTTTTCCTTTCATGTCCATGTCTTTTCCCTTGGCCTCCGGGTTCTAGCGGTTTTTTGCAGCCGAATGGAAGAGAACGGGACATGCTTCGCGCCTTGCCCTTACCCTTGCCCTTGGGCTCTGGGTAGTCGGACCAGCCTTTTCCTTTTCCCTTTCCTTTGCCCTCGCAGATTCAGAAGTCACAGGCATGGGTCGCACCTTCGAAGAACCCTAGAGATGTGCATTCCACCTTGGCCGGAGCAGGTGCTGGCCAGTACTCGTCGTAATCGTAGGCCTGGCCCGCTACAAGTGCAAATGACAATGGACATCAGCCAACCTGGAGTCGATGCTGTAGGAACATGTGATGAGAATGGCTGTGTTTGCAATGGCATTTCCCATTTGGATGCATTTTCCAACCTGGAAGTGGTGCTGGCGTTCTAGCAGCTTACAAATACAGGCACAGCCTTCCTACAGCGCATCAACAAGCATCCTCAAGCATGCGAGAATCAAGAAATGTTTGCTCGCTGTGGTGTACACGCATGTGTCAAGCTGGAACATGTGTCATGTTTGACGAGCATGCAAAGTTTTCGAGTGCACCCCCAGGCCATCACAATGCATGTCTGGGAGGGTGGATCAACCTGGCAGGAGGCATCCGCCTCAAGCTTGCATCCCTTCGCCGCCTACGCCTACCACAGAATTACATCACCAGGGACCCCAAACAGTTACAACCAAACCGGAGTAATCCCTGCCTCCAAGAGCCTGCATCAAGGGGGACTGGCAACCCATCCACGACACACAACACGTTGGCATTCTCGTGTGTGTCAGGAACCAAACAAGAACCGCTACGGCAACAGGCTTGGAGGAGTCGCAGGAACCTCCACCCTACAGCAAACTAAAAGAAATAAGGGATGACAAAGCGGTGACAAGCATTGAAAGCACCGGCACTGACCAACCCGGGGTTCCCAAAGGAGTCGAGACAAGCGTCAGCATTGGCTACCCCCACCGGTCCCAAATGAAGGGAAATGAGAGGAGGCAAGCGTCTAAAACTCCACGTTGGCCAGCCACATCGGAATCGACAAGCGCAAAACGTCGGCATTCTCTTTCAAGAACCCCGCGTTAAACAGCTTGCTGGATAGAGTAAGACACGGCGAGACAAAGGGAGACAAGCGTAGAAAACACCGACATTGCCATGCCTGCGGGTCCCAACAACTACGGAAGGCAGCGGGAGACACGCATTGAAAACTCTTCGGCCACCCCACCGGTCCCAACATGTCCCAAATGAAGGGGGGCACAGGGAGACAATAATGGAAAAGCCCGGCATTGGCTGGCCACCCACCAAAAGCGCGAAACGTCGCCATCCTCTTTCAGAAAACTACCTCAGCAACAGTAGAGAATCTATGCTACACAAACGGACACCAACCACCATCATCAGAGAACCTGGAGCACCGCAGAAACGATTTTCAGAAAGCAGCCCAAGTAGCCCCCAAAGCGCGAAGCCCCGAGACGCTCTCCAATGACTAAAGGCACTCAAACCACTGAGCCGCAGCACTTACATTTCGGATGCCGGCAGCCTAAATAGGGCTACATAAATGATCGGCATGGGTCTGATGTCCTGTCTGTGTTTTGATTTGGGGGTTCATGAAGAGAAGCCAGACAGCCACAGTTCATGAAGAAGACCAGGGAGCTCAGGACTTCATGAAGGGACCCTGGCCGCAGCACCCATCTAATTGAGCTTGGCCAATCTTCTTTCTGAGACGCCCAAAGTGCACACAGTTTGGGGAAACAAGGGACCAAACACCCAAGTTGTACATCTCGCTGGGCAACGAGGAACCGCCACTGCGGAGGCGACCCTTTGGAAGTAGGACTCATAAGCCGTTGCCGGCTGAAGGCGGTTCCGATGCATTTTGAACCTCCGCTTCCCGGACCTATTTCTGTTCGAGAACACGCGGCATCGATTGCCATGCCAATGACATGCCTTCTAAACAAAACTTTCCATCGCTTTCCAGGCAACTCCCCAACACCAAAGCCACAATTAATGCAGTCGAAGTGCAGTTCACAGTCATACAGTGCGCATGCGCATTGGACAAACATCTCACCTTGCACCTTCTCCAGTTGAAGGACGAGATTACACAGTCCGTGATCCGAAGCAACCGACTAATATCCATTGCTACAGTAATTACCAAAGCCAGCTTGCGGACCCCTGCACTGTGGATCCCGAAATGCCTTGCCCTTGCCCTTCGATTTGCTCATCATTGGGGGCTCGTAGTCATAGTCGTCCCAGGACGGCTTTCCCTTGCCTTTCACGCCCAGGCAGCAAGAAGCAGATAAAGGCAGCTGTGAGTTAGCTGAGGTCGCAGCCCTTTCCCTTCATGGAGCCTTTCCCTTTTCCCTTGGGTTCCATCTTTCCCTTTCCCTTGCCTGCACATGCACTCGCGGGAAGATGCAGAGTCGAACCTACAAGCAGCTGGCCTTTGCCCTTCGGCATAGGGGGGAAGTCTTCCCAATCATCGATTGGTGCCTGTGACGGAGCTTCTGGCTGCTCATGCTGCATTGCTGCGGCAACGCAGCCAGCATCAAGCCTTCAACAAGTGAAAACTTTATTCTATCCACCGTGCCTTTCCTTTTCCCTTGCCACCCTTCATGCCCTTCATGCCCTTGCCACCCTTCCTGTGCGGAACCACCACACGGTGCAAGAGAGACGACGAGAGAGAAAGAGAGAGACAGACAGATAGAGAGAGAGAGGGACAGACAGACACCCCATCCAGAGCCATGGTCTTGCTGGCTGGGGTCCCGCTTGCTTTGCCGTAGCCACCCATGGGGGCGCAGATGGACACAACCTGCAGCCGCAACTCGCTAAGCTGCGCGAAGACTTGCAAGATGCAGAAGGTTGCTCGCAGAAATCGGGGGGCTGGCTGATCAGCAGAAAGCGTGGTGCGGGCACTTGTCCGGCAGGCGGAGCTTGCTCAGAGCCAGGCTGCTACCAGGATGCAATGCGTCCATTGGACAGGGTACTCCCACTGCAGGGCATGCTGACTAATTTTGCCTTTCCTGACCTGCAACGACAAGAAATGCAACGAGAATCCCTAACATCCAGCCTACTGTCTTTGTTCATGTGACTTTGTTCATGTGATCACTTGCGTCTGAAGTCTCCGGGGCCTGTGGTCATCCGCTCTCTGACTACCTGACGGCGTGCAAGAGCATGTCGTGTGCCCACTGCTGCTTCGCATCGAAATGCCCATTTCCCGTAGTCGCACACGCACACACACACACAAAAGCACACACACACAAAAGCACACACACACACACCGACGCTTAGATGGTCACACTTGTGCTATGTATTCTTTCCGTGACTCTTGCTTGGTCCGCAATAGTGGTGTTCCAGTGTGCCGGGAATTTAGAACAATTATTTGAGCAAGATTGCCAAGCAATCTTGCAATCTTGGTCTCGCCGACTAGTTTGCCTTTTCGGCCAAGATTACAAGGGGAGCAAGATTGCCGAGCAATCTTGCAATCTTGGTCTCCAAAAGGTAAAAAGTGGGGCAAGTGGGGCAAGGAGAGCAAGACTGCCAGCAAACTTGCAATCTTGGTCTCCAAAAGGTCAATAGTCGGAGGGCAAGTGGGGCAAGTGGCGCCAGATGACCAAGATTGCTTGGCAATCTTTTCTGCCCGGCAAATGCAACACTCGCAATTTTGCGGTGGTTATTCAAGGCTGAGCCCATGCCATTGAAGGGGCAAGTATAGCGACCTGAAGATGCTTTCGAGATCCTTGCCTTGGCACCATGCCACTGCTCGAAATGCAGGTATAACCCCAAAATGAAGAATCCAGCGACCCGTTAGGATTGCTACTCTCAATGCTTCATATTGAGCGTGCCTCTATGTGATGGGCCGCGTTCACTAATCACAAATTTCTGGTGGCGCGCACACACACACACACCGCCATACCCCGCCTGCCCGATTCTCGAGCAGGTCTCCAGTGCCAGGAGGCTGCGACCATGGCAGGGGCGCGCATCTGGGCTTGGCCACGAGCCGTCTTGGGCCAAGACATTACAAAACAACAGCCAACTACGGACTCTGTGACTCAGCAGAGTGGAAACCCTAAGTCTAAGTGCCTTGTTCGATAACTACGCGAGATAATTCGTTCGCTCTCTCTGTTAAACAGTTCAGGCATCGTCATATTTGACGCGCATGGTGTTGCAGAAGGAAAACTGGCGCGTGGGATTCGCATCCCATGAGCCACCGGTCTGGTCATCAGCAGGGTCACCTGAGCCCCACACACACAGAGGTGCAACCAACTCATGACGAGGACCACGAAGCTTCATGTTAGCACCAAGTCGCTCGTCACATTGAGCACCTCACAGGGTGGGAAAGGTCAGAAACGGTCAGAATGTCTTAATGCATCGAGGCAGTGCTGGTTCGGTCAACTCTTGCCTTGGACAAGCCTAAGCAGCCCAAGACAGCCCTTTGAGGCGGATGTGCCGGAACTGCGACGCCCATATGACCATAGAACCCACCGTGCAGCAGGCGAGTGCACTCCACGCATCGCATGTCGGAGTCCATGCCGCGCTCCCGGCACTTTAGTTCTGACTTGGAGCTCCAGGCATGAAAGCCACGAAGTGTAAGAAACCTGCGGAAGAAGTTGATATGGCCGCGTCGAAGCACCCACACCTCGGCGTGCTTCCTGCTCGCCTTACTCTGCAGTTCGTGCTGTATCAAGCACTCCAGCCATTGACCACGGGTGCTGTGTGCTGGAGGCTCCGACACTGAAGGAGGGGCAGTTTCAGCAGGGGGGGCTGCCACAACTCGACGCACCAGATTCGGATGCGTCTGCTGGCGGTATGACCACTTTGTGGTCCCAGCTAGCTGTGATGTAGCGCCGGCCCAAAGAAAGCATCCAAGCCCACCAAATGTGCACAGCGTCAGTGCACCGGCCAAGCTCCTGGCCCTCGCTGCTCTGTCGTGGCTTTGAGGGCTCTGGGACATCCCGGACCCAGGCATGGCAAGCGGAACTTAAGACTAAGTGACGGACATCCAAACGTCAAGGTGCGCTGCCGCCAGGTCGGGTTGCTTGCGTCGAGCATACATGGGAAACACTAGGCCGTACCCAACCGAAGGCACAATCCTACCGCTTTTTGCCACGGCTTGCTGAGCCACCCGGTTCAATGCAGACACGTGTGCATGCACTGGTCCCAGAAAGCATGTGCATGACCCACAGGGCTCCCGTGACTCTGCCCCCTCGCAACTGCCGAAAGCCCCAACCCGCGTCCTCCTGCAGTGTCTGTTTCGACCTGCCCGGTGACGACCAGCGCTAAAGAGCCTGTGTTTGTGAAGGTCCTCTGAGGCTGCTGCTCTAGTGCTGTCGGCGACCTTTGGGAAAAGCCTGGGGATGCCCGAAAATAGGCTCAGCATCATGACAAATATTGCGGGCACCGCCCTTCACCCTAAGGTGAAGATGGCTAAGCTCACGTCTGCTCGCGGTCGTGGAGCTCTGTGGAGTGCCACTTTGGGCCTTGACCAGTGCATCTGGGCAGTATTTCGGGTCACCTCTAAGGCAGCCACCCACTTTCAAGACGCACCATCTACGGCTTAGTTCGGGCGCTTTCACTGATGCCTCTGCCTTTTTATGGCCGTGGACAGTCACGCTGTGCAGCCCTGAGAGGACTTGTGCGTCCAGTGCCGTGTTCATTTTGAACGTCATGCCTCGGAGCGCCACGTCCTGACTATTGAACTCCAAGAGCTACGCAGTTTAGAAATGTTGAAAGTTCTTGAATTGAAGATTGGCTGAAAGGTTCTCACTCACACCTCCCGGTCAGCGCGAGAGTTTCGTTTCAACAGGCTTTCATCCATGCACGGATTTGTGCACACGGTGTCCTGGCCACACCAGCCGCGGCTTCCAAAGTCTGCCTGCTCAGCTCGGCAGCAGTTCGGCATGCCATCGTTGCATTGATGATCGTCAGCACGATGATGAGACGATGACACAAAAGGGGATGCTAGAGCAGAACAAGCTGTTTATCCTGTGTTGCATCTACTGCGACACTCCTGCCAGCTTCACGGAGTAGCTGTAGAAAGTCAGCCAGCGTCGGCTCTGGGTCGAGCTCTGGTCTGAAGTCCTTTGCTTGCATTCTTAGGCTCTCGAGTCTAGGGACCCCGCATAAGAAGGGAAGTCCAGATCTTAGATGAAGGCTACTTGTGACTTGGGACAGCGCGGCACTGCGAGGACGAGACGAATGCCGCACCGGCCAAGGTCGAGTGTAATTGAGGGTGAATGTGCCACTTCCGGTCAAAATCTGTGGCGCGAAGTCTTGAGCAAGTCATGTAGCACCTTGTGAGGCGAATTGTCTTCGATCCGTTGAGGATTTGTGATGGATCCTTGGAAACCAAACACCATGGACAAGCTAGAAAGGTTCAATCATGTGCCATACAAAAAACCCGGAAACGAAGAACATGTCACTCATGTGTCTGTGCGGTTGCACATCTGCGGTCAACGTGCTCATGTTCCCTGTACATTGCTTGCCACCCTCGTCTCTAGCTCTCACAAACAACTCAGTATCTATCTTGCGAAAGAATCTTCAATTTTCGCTGCCACTGCCCAGCTCATCATTATATTATGTTAATTCAGTGGTACTTCAGAAGTCCTGGACACCAGGCCCATCGCGGAAATGTTGCAACACCGCATTGTCGGCTAAGCCTGGGCAAGGAAGCACTCTGTGACGCTTCTCTGTGTGTACGTGTTGCGTTTGCTTTTTGAAGTAGGAGCAGTAGTAATGGTAGTAGTAGTGTAGTGGCATTGGTAGCGGTAGTGGTAGCGGTTGGGGTAGTGGTAGTGGTTTGGCGGTTGGTAGTCGTCGTCGGAAGAGGGCAGGACGAGGAGCGGCGGCAATTGCAGTAGCAGCAATAACAGGACCAGGACCTGGAGCTGTAGCTCTAGCTGTAGCAGTAGCGAATAGCCTGTAGCAGTGGCAGCAGCAGTGACAGCAGGAGTGGTGCTAGCAGAAGCAGTGGCCGCAGCAGCAGTAGTAACAGCTAGTAAGAGCAGCAGCAGCAGCAGTAGCAGTAGCAGCAGTAGCAGCAGTGGCAGTAGCAGCAGTGGTGCAGTAGTAGCAGCAGTTGCAGTATTAAGTATTAAGTAGTGAGTATAAGTAGCAGTAGCAGCAGTAGTTGCAGCAGTAGTAGTAGTAGTAGTAGTAGTAGTACTAGTAGTAGTTAGTAAGAGTAGTAGTAGTAGTAGTAGTAGTCGTCGTCGTCGTCGTAGTAGTAGTAGTAGTGTAACTTCAGTCATAGCAGCACTACGACGACGCCTACAACTCCTACTCCTACTCCTACGCCTTCTCCTACCACTCCCACTCCCTCTCCCACTCCCACTTCCACTCCCACTCC
>CAJNJA010014999.1:0-11951 GCA_905231915.1 Symbiodinium necroappetens | reverse complement strand
TTAACACACTGGGAAAGGCTCATATATCTGATTTCCATGTTAGCACCCCACCTGCGACATCGAAGCCATGGAAAAAAGGGTCCCACTCCTGGCAAAGACGTGGCCAGAGTGGTACGTTTGGCCACACATCTGCATGACAGGCTGGCCAGCGACCACGTCGCCAAAACTGCTGGCCCTGTTCAATCCCGCAGAGACAACTATATCGATGACATCTGAGGAAGCAGAGAGAACCATTGTAAAATCGTAGCTGGAGCATGCAAAAAGCTGGGTCACAAAGCTGTCGCCACAAAGCAAAGAGGAGCACGTCCATGAGGAATCATTTCCAGTAGGAGAAAAGCAGCAGTGCCCTTGTCCTACGCCGTCCGCGCTTTCAGCGTCTCCCAGAGCTCCTTCTGCACCTGAGTCTGCGGGGCTCGCATCGGCTCCAGCACCCATTGAAGGTCCTTGCTTCGAGACAGCTTCTTGCACAAGACGGTCCAATGCATACGGAAACTGTCCGGTGCCAGCGGAGTCAAGCTGACCTTAAACTTCCACGGACGCCCTTCCTTCGGAGTCGCATGCTCCGGACCACAGTTGGCCAGGTAGAGCTCCATGTCCTCTGCACTCATCTCCGCGAGTGCAGTGACAGCCTCCTTGCCAGGGCCATCCGTCAGCTTCGCCGCAAGCCTCTCTAACACAGCACTGCAGACAAACACTTCGCGTGGGCCCCACTCGTGAGGCTTCGGCTGCTGTCCCTGTCGACGCTGCTCCGGGGTGAGAGCACTGTCGCGCTGCTTCGCGTGGTAGGCCTCGAGAAGACGCGAAAGGTGGGCCTTGTCCTCCTCCGCTTTGACAAGTAAGCACAGGTTGGCCGAGTTGAGGAGCTCCTGCACACTGTTGCCTTGAAGGAGGCGTGAACGAAGTAGCTTGGTCACCAGCTCTGCGTCCGACGAAGAGGCTTCCGCACGAGCCAGGGTTGACCTCGCTCGTCCCTCTGGCGCTTGTTGGACAGGGTTGCCGTACGCAAGTGCCGCCGCGAGGTGCTCGGCCGCCATGCCACAAGAGGAACACCTGCAAGGGAAAACCCGCGCTGACTACGGATGGCATGCTGAAGCCAACTTGACAACGGCAATCAAATGCGCAGCTGCGAGATGTCAACATCGTGCCAGACTTTCATGTCTGTAGGCAAGCCCGCCGCCAATCTGCGCTTTTTGCGTTGCACGGAATGACGACCCCGTGCTTTTTGGTACCACGAAAAGTGAACCACAATGAGGACATGCTAAATCAGCAGCTTGAGCAGCTTGAGCGTCCCGATTCAAGAAGCGAATCCTGTGAATCCAGTTAATCCAGTTGTCAAATGTCATGGCAGGGCAGCATCGCATATGCTTGGTGCACTTGGCGTTGTCCGCGAAGGTGCCCAAACACCAGATGCACGTCTCGGAATCGGCAGGGTCAGCTCCGCCACGTCTGAGCAGGCAGATCTGTGGTGGACATCGGCCTTAGTGTTCTGGTAATCTCTCTCCTGATCAATCCACCTTTGGGGCCAAACTTCCTCTGGAGGTCTCGGGAAGTCAGCCGGGCGAGCTTGCTTACGGCGTAGTCGTCGTACACGGACCGGGTACCGGAGGAACCGCCGGAGGCCCGTCCTGGACTTGTGCTGCTTGAGGGGCGGCTGCCGGTCGTCGACGAACTTGTGGGTCGGCACGCGCAGCTGCTCTGTGTTCACGCTGTTCCCTTTGAACTGCTCGCGTGCGACGAGCACCTTCCGAGAGCTTCGCACAAGCAGGAATGTGCAGTCTGAGAGACCGCAATTCCATTTGAACACCACATTCGGAATGCGGACAAAGGTACTTCCCAGTAGGCTGAAGCAGAGCACCTGTGGAAAGACGAGCCCTTTCAGCCGCCGCGGCTCGTCGCGCAGCTGTCAGACCATCAGCAGAATGCTTGTTCTTCCACTCATAGCCAGCTTCTTTCTTCATCCAAGTATTGTGCCACTGCTTCAAGAGTCCTCTCCAGACAGCGCCATCCTGAGGAAGACCGGAAAAATCCATCACTTGCTGTAAAAGCCGCCAATACGTGTGGCGTAGGAGCGTTCCCGTTTTGAAGCTTTTCCTCTCGGCTTCTGGCCACAGAGTCGCCCACAGAAATTGGCGTTCCAAGCGCGACTCGGGCAGTCTTGCCAGGTGGCCCAGGTACTGCAACTGCTTATATTCAATCATGTGGCGCACCGGCAACAATCCACACTTCTTGCGCAAGTGTTCTGCGTCTTTGAGAGCAGATGGCAAACGTGATTCTATTCATCAGGTTCTGGTAGTCAGCAAGTTGACGACCGGAAAAAGTTCGCCGCTCACAACCAAACAGGAGACAGTTCAAGACAGTTGCTTTGACAACGACACCCTTAGCCTTGTCCTTCACTGTAAGGCCCAACCGCCCTAACTGGCGGCAAAGTTTGCCCCACAACTTATTGGCTGCAGAAAGATGTTCCTGGGTGTCCCTAGCCCTATCATGTTTTCCATCCCATTGAAGCCACACTCCAAGAAAACGAACTGCATCATCGTAGGCACTGTTAGCAGGTGGTGCGAAGCCTGCCTTCAAACGATGAGTCTTGCCTGCATGAAGTGTCTCAACAAAGTCTCCCAACGCTGTAGCCATATCCTGTTCGAAGCCTTCCGGGGAAGACGCACGTGTGATGCCTGTGGTGTCATCCGCGAACAGGACCGTGAGGAGGTTGAGGTACATCGTACTCGGTCCTGTCGTTTGCAGACAACGGCGCAGGTCAAACTGGGCTCCTTGGTTCACCGAGAACTGCATTCCATCATCACCTCGTTGCTTCGGCAGGGCCAGGAACCGACTGATAGCAAAGTTGTGGAACATCGAGAAGCATATGGGCGACGTTGGGCACCCCTCTCGGAATCCAATCAACAATTCAAAAGGGTCACTGAGTTCACGGCCTTGTCTAATCCGGTAGCAGGTCGAGTCATGCAGGGCAGATAAGACACGCAACTTGGATTCGGGGACTCCTAACCGATGAAAAAGGCGCCATGCGAGATGTCTTTGGACCTTAGGATATTCTTTGATGATGTCGTAACAGATCAACACCAATGGATCCCCTGTCCCATCGGCAGGTGGTTTACAAGAACTCGCCATTTCCAAAATCAACGTGAGCACACGCGAAGGGTCAGTGCATCTCCTGTGGGCCCTAAAGCCCCATTGGAAGTTGTGCATCCAACCTGTCCTTTCTGCCCAAGACTGCAGCCTTTCCGCCACAAGTCGGCCAAGAGCTCTACTAAGCACAGACAGGAGCATGATCACGCGGTAATTGGACAGGTCTTGTTTACACCCTTTCTGCTTGTACATGTAACATCCAATACCAAGGCGCGCGGTGTCTCCCCAGTCCGCAGCAGGTGCTTGCCACATGTATCGAATGAGAGAGTGTATGCAATGTTGGGCCCTTCGGCCGGCCCAACGCAGCATGCCTGCCGTGACCTCATCATGACCAGCAGCACAATCCCGAACTTTACGAAGAGCCTGTCCTATTTCACTGTCGGTGGGGGTGGCTCCAAGCCAGTGAGCCACCTCACCCCGTGGAACTGAATCAAGCATGGATTCGGCGACTGGCACGAGATTACTGCCAATGCTTTTGCAATGCTTCCGCGCGTCAGCAAGGCCATGTGTCACTTTGCCTTCAAGTGTATGCCCATCTAGATGCACTCCCAGTTTCTTGAGGGACTGGTAGAACTTGCCCAAATCATGAAAATGCATGTGCTCCTCTGCCTCCTTGCAAATCGATCTGACGAAGCGGCCTCGGGCTTGCACCCGGAAACGCTGCATACTACGATTGAGCAGTTTGTGTTGGCGCTTGAGGTCCTGGGTCACCTGCTCATCAGTCGACTGCCGGATCTGTTCCCACATCGCATTGAGGTCGGCCCTGAGCTGGTGCAACGTGTCCAGGTCTTCGTCGCTATGCACCTGAGCGAGGCCTTCCCAATCAAGTGCGGGAAGTTCTGGCTCCGCCTGGTGGCCAAGGAGGAACCACGGAGTACCTTGACCGTCCCCCCATGGGGGACGAGGCCAAGGACCACCACTCTTGACTGCACGCTTCCGCCGTGGAGGCTGCCGGGAATGTGCAAGTAGCTCCGATGACTTGGCCTGTACTGGATCCTCAAAACGACAGCTGTTCCCACGAGCGCCCAATTTGGCCAGTTCATCAATGCCCCATACACCCGTGTGGCTAGGCACGTAATCCCATTGAATGTGAATCCCTTTGCGCTTCACATGCTCAAGTTGAACCCGAACCCAAGCCACCAACTGTGTATGTTTGCTTTCCATAAAGACGGCACCATGTTGGCCGCACACTGGCTATCATAACGGATGCGAACATTCGTGTTAGGAGTGCCAAAGCGTTGTAACCACTTGAGTGCCACTCCAATAGCTTCCAATTCGGCCACGTTGTTGGAGTGACCCTCCGCCCCATGAAAGCTTGGCCTAGCTTCCTCAACTCAAACAGGAGCGTAGTAGGACTCCTTGTGTGTCGCACTCAGCACAAGGAGACCCCACCCTGAGACGGCGGCGCCAGCCGCGCCATGGGAGCCGTCAGTATACAGCTCCCCCTGGCGCTCCAATTCCCGTTCTACATACTCCCGAAATTGTGCCCGTTTGCAACCAGCTGAGTCCGAGGGCCCACGCAATGCATGTACATTGGGTCGACCTTCGGCCTGCTGCAGCTCCTTACAGCGTTGGAAATGACGAAAGCGCTCCTTTCGACGAACACGCAGTTGATGCTTGCCAGGAGTGGAAAGATGCATGACAACTTGTTTGCATGTGAAGGTCGCCGGTGATTGATGATGTCTGATCTCCTCTGACGCACATATGAAATCAATTTCATAGAGCTTTCCTGTCACATTGTGTCTCCATGTGGCTCTGCACGCTGACGGATTGAAAATGTCTATCATGCACAAGGACGTGGTGTGCAGCCAAGCTCGGTGAACGCGGCCTCCCATCGTAGTCGGCGTGGGGAGAGCATGTAGTCCTGTATGCACGGCATCGCCAGGAAAGTCATTACCTGCGTGCGCATTCCAATCCCCCATGAGCACCTCAACCGAATCAGCAGGGAAACGCTTGCGCACCACATCAAGGTCCTCTAGGGCTCGTCTCCTCTCTCCTACCAAGCTTGATGGCCTCATGTAAACGGACACAAAAATAGAAACTCGATCACCCATAGGAATCTGTAGAGCACAGATGTCGTCACCACCATCCCAACGCTTATATTGCGACTGGGACCAGTGGCAGTACATCTCAAGCGACATCAACCATCCAGCTTTGTGTTGTTGGTAACTAAAACGAATTCTTCAAGATGGACCACACATGGGCCCTGGGTGGCATGCATTTCGCTAAGCGAGATCATGTCCAGCTTTTTCTGTCTCATGTACTGCAAAAGGAAAAGTAGCTTGTCTCGATGCTCCAAACGGTGCCAAGATATGCCTTGTGTGTTGTGCATGGCTATGGTCAAAGTATTGCGAAGACCACAGGTTCGGCTCTGTCTATACACGTGTCTAATTCGATTATGACGACGTCCTCCAGTAGGCTCACCCTCCGGATAAACATACAAGGACTGCTCTTTCACATGCTAAGAAAAGATCTAGATCTTCTGGGTCCATCTCCTTGAAGTATTCCAGCGCCGTCTTCATAGCACCGTCGCCGTACTGCTGCATGAGGCGGTCCACCACCGCAGCGAAGAGAAAGACCTTGCGAGGCCCCCACTCGTGAGGCTTCGCAGCCTCGCCCCTGCGACGCTGCTCTGGCGACAGCTGGACTTCGCGCTGCTTGGCGTGGTAGCTCTCCAAGAGACCACTGACAGCCTCCTGGTCTTCGGATGCCTTGATGAGCAAGCAAAGCTTGGTAGCATTGGACAAGATTGTCCTGAAGAAGGTGGGACCGCAACAACTGGTTGAGCAGCTCTGCATCGCCGCTGCTGCCCGAGCCTGGCAACTGTGCAGTTCCATCCGAACCACGGGCCCTCTTGTTGCCACCCCCGTTCTGCGAGGCAGTGTACGCCTTGGCTGCCTCCAAGGCAGCTGCCATGGCACCAGAAGACCACCAACAAGGCTAGCATGCCCAGCTCGTGAATCCAACGGCCTTCAGGATGACAAGAAAGCTCAGACACGAATGGCCGTGACATCGATGTCATGGGGAACTCCAAGATTCAATGCAAGACCCTCTGCCTCTCTGCGCTGTTGACATGTGACAGAGTGCCTTCCTTTTGCTTTTGCTAATGGAAAACGCGTGCCACAGTGAGGACCAGGGAAGTCGCCCTCCTCTGAGTCCTGCATCAAGAACTGGGTACGGTACAACCAGTTGTCGTGGCTCATCTTTTTGCAGCAGCGGGTATGTTGAGCACACTTGGCGTTGGGCGGAAAAGCCTCATGACACCAGAAGCACACTTTGGGATCCGCAGGATCGTGACGACCACGCTTCGGCTGGGGCAAGTCAGTGATCGACATGGGCCGGGCTTTGTCGACAAAAGTTTTGGACTTGTGGTAACGCCGCCAGCTTTCCATCCACCTCGGCGGCCAAGCGGGAGCAGCATCTCTCGGATAATCCACTGGGCGAGGGTGCTTACCTGCAACTTGTATCTGCGCATGACAACAGGTGGCGGCTGTGCACGTTGAGAGTCCTCAGGTGGAGCAACCGGAACAGCTGGCTGCCCGCGGGAAGCTGGCCTCCTCCTCATCACCTCGGGGCGGGCCTGGCGGGACTCCTGCTGCTTTTGGCCACGTTGTTCACGTTGTACGGCCCTTTGGCGACGAACTTGTTCGGGCAGCTTTTCACATGCACTGACATGCAATCTCATCGATCTGAGGCGCAGTTGCACGCCACATTCACGATGCGGGCAGAGGTAGAGGCCGCTAGGCTGCAAAATAGCCCCTGTTGCCTGCCGCGCCCGCTCAGCTGCAGCTTCCTTCCGTTTTGCCGCAATACCATCAGGAGCATGCTTGTTGGCCCACTCGTACTGCGTTTCATTGGCACGGAACTTCCTATCCCAAGAACGCATCATGCACCTCCACTTCGTCCCGTCCTGCTCGGCCGCCACCTCCAGCCAACGCTGGGACCAATCAGACGCCGGCAATGAGGAAAACGCCATGATTTGTCGAAGAAGCCGCCAGTACGCCTGACGCAGAGTAGGGCCAGTTTTTTGCCCTTCCATTCCGCCTCAGGCCACAGAGAGCTCCACAATGCCTGCCTTTCCAGTCGTTGCGGGGGTAGGCGAGCAAGATGACCGAGGTACAGCAGCTGACGTGTTTCGACGACATGTCTGATAGGCAAAATACCAAATTCTCTCGGCCCGAGCACTTTTGCTGTGAGTTTGGGTGGGGTAGCTGTAGCTTGCCGTAGAGCGCATGGTTTTCAGCTGCTGTATTCCACGTCGACTTTTCCCTTTTGCATTTCCTTTCACATTGCCGATTTTCATGCTTGGATTTCTCTTCTGGATTTTCATGTCGAGCATCTCACATGGCAATTTTGGCATGCAGATGAGTACAGTGGGCACAGCAAACAGTAGGGACAATGCATCGGCCGCCGCGGTCCCAAGTCCGCGGGCTGCTTCACGAAGGCCTAAGACGGGCAATTCAGCTGGCAGCAGAGACGAGGGTTTGGAGTCTGTGCACGGGGCTCCTGGGAGCGACAGGACAGCGATGGTAAGAGTCGATTCTTCAGTCGCGAAACATTGTGCATCAGGCCTTAACAGTTTCACGCTATCCTTTGCAAGAAAACGATCCTACAAACGCGCTTTGAACAGGGCAGCAGCGAATGGCAGTGCTTGGTACAGGGGTCAATGGCTCAGCTTGGCCGCTCTTCGCAAGGCTTATGTTCCGAATACCGACGTGCACACAGATGTGCAGCAGATTCCGACAACACACAGGTCACGACACAAAAGTGGATCCAGATTTTCATTGCGGGCTTTTTCTTGGAACTGTGGTGGTCTTAGCAATCTCAAGGATGAGCTTCATACCTGGCTAAAAGAGCACGGC
This sequence comes from Symbiodinium necroappetens, assembly GCA_905231915.1. Taxonomy (NCBI): domain Eukaryota; class Dinophyceae; order Suessiales; family Symbiodiniaceae; genus Symbiodinium; species Symbiodinium necroappetens. The sequence continues at coordinate 3,945 of CAJNJA010014999.1, read as the reverse complement.
AGTGATTATCAAGTTGTGCTCTTGCAAGAGACCTGGTACAGAGAAGACATGGATTTTCTTGACAGGGGTTGGATCTGCATTAACTCGGGCATCGGCAAGGGAGCATCCAGAGCACATGCAGGCGTTATGGTTTTGCTGCGCAAGGATGTTTTCGATCAGTCTCATGTCCGTTTTAACAGTGTAGCGCCAGGCAGATTACTACACGTACAGGCGCTTTGCAAGGGAGGCTGGGTCAATGTGATCAGCATTTATCAGTACAGCTGGGGCCTGGCCACTGACGAGGCGAAGCTGGTCACCAAGAGGGCCACGATCTAGGACAAGGTCCGGGATACTTTGGGTCAGATCCCCAAGGGCAACTTCCTGATAGCCGGTGGCGACCTGAACACAACCACACGTGCACTCCTTCCCTGGCTAGGTCGTGGTATGCTGCAGAAGGATCAGGCATCACCAGACTCAGAGTGCTTGGAACAGCTAGTGCAGGACTTCAACTTGTGTGCAGTGAACACGTTCGGTAGGCCGGCGACTTTCACTTATGCTCACGAGGGCTACAAGGTACCACGCAGATCATTTGTAGACTTCATGTTGCTTCGCAAGAGCCAGTCAAGGGCATCCGCAGCGAAAATGCTCACCAACTTTGAGGTCGGGCGTTGGCGAGATGGAGGGCGGCATTTACCCGTCACGGTCACGGCCGCGCTCAAGCCTTATTTGCATCAGGTTCGCAAGACCCCTAGGGAGTGGCCGGTGTGGAAGTGCAAGCTACTTCAACAGGCGGTGAAGGAGCAGCCACACCTGGCAACTCAATTCCGAGCCAAAGTGCAGGAACAGCTCGAGGCAGAGATCGACTATCAACCGCACCAGTTCAATGCACTATTGCTGCAGGTGGGCAAACAGGTCTTCGACATCCAGAGGCCCCGACCACAGACTCCGGCTTGGGCGGGTGATGAGCACACGTCTTTGATCAAGCGGATGTGGACACATTATCGTGTGATGAAGCGCCGGAGGTGCCTCCCGGGCACCAGATCTATCTTGCTGGCGTGGCGCCATCAGGTAGCTTTCCTTAGACTTCATAGACTCGTGCAAAAGCATAGCCGACAGCTACGTCGAGATCACTTTGATAAGATGCTTACCGCAGCAGAACATTGCGACAAGGCGGATGGGTCATCGACAACTTTCGCGATGATCAAGAAGTGGGCGCCTAAGCAGGCTAAAAAGCGCACGCAATTGCGTGCGCCCACGGGTCGCTTGCTTTGTCCTGCTGAAGAGGTCAAGGAACTGGCCGCGTTCTGGAAAGACATTTGCGCAGGTGAAGATGGCAAGGCTCCGCGCAACCAACAACCACAGCACACATATCATGTGACGCACGAGGAACTGGAACATGCTCTTCGATCCTTGAAGGGTGACAAGGCAGCACCCGCACATTGCGCACCCCACGTGATGTGGCAACTCGCGGCTGAACCTGCAGCAGCATTCTTGGAAGAGCAGGTACTCACTCCATGGCATAAGGACGTTGCCGAGGTTTTTGAGGATTGGTCGGCTTCCTGGCTCACGTTCCTTAATAAACCCAATAAAGCTGGCAACAAGCCTGGGGACCTCAGGCCGATCTCCCTCCTTGAGCCGGCTGGAAAGGCAAGAATCCTACCAGGTGGTTGTTGCACCAGGTTGGCCCCATCTCCTGCTCAATGAGATGTAGTAAAAACACCGACACACACATCCACAAGGACTGTGATAATCGGCATCCTTGTCCTATTCCTCTGGTGGAGGAAAACTCTGCTTCCGCATCATCCTGTGTCACATGAAAGGTGGTAGACTCGACCCACTGCATGATCAAGCATCTGAGGTCCTCTGGAACTCGCATCAACAACAGGGCAGAGTGAAGCAAGTCACGATTCACACGATCGAAAGCCTGAGTGAAGTCAATGCTCACTTGTAAGCCTCCTGCACAGCCCCCTCTATGTTGCCCTCGGCGAATGGCGTAGAGATCACGGCCCTGAGCTTTTGCACGTTCCCGAACATCGGCACAGTGTTGGAAAACAATACATAAGGCCTGTTGTGCAGAGCGGTTGGGGAGATATCCAAAAAGGTTTCTGGCCTCAATCCACGGCTGAAGAAACGGCATTAAATGCTGCTTGACAATGCCACTGAGATGATACACATTTGCGATGGGATGTCACCGAAGCTGCACACTTACATCAGGCAATGGAGCAGGCTCATCGTGTACTACAACTTCTGGAGAGGGTCGGACTTCAGCTCAGCCGTGACAAAACCGTGTGTTTACTACGCTTGGAAGGTGTGCAGGCGCCGACTATCAAGCGAAAGATCACTGAGATGACCAAGGATGGCCGAGTGCTCAAATTGAGTGCTGAGTACACATTACCACTCAAACAAGAGCATGTGTACTTAGGGGCGTGTATCACTTACGATGACTTTGAGCACAAGAACATGAAACACAGGGTCCATGCAGGCAAGGTTGCTTTTCAACGAGTGCGCAAATTCCTTATGGCAGAGAAGGCAGCTACCCTACAAAAGCGGTTACGACTGTGGCAGGCCATAGTTATCCCCACCGTCATGTACTCGATCACTGCCTCTGGTGTTCTCCCCAAGGGCTTTGAGTTGTTGCGGGTCATGCTGACCAAGCAAGCGCGGGCCATAGCTCGCAGTCCAAGGCACAGGATGGGTGGAGAACAAGGAGATGAAGTCATCACCGAATCGGATGGAGCATTCTGGAACAAGGTCGGGTTAGCTCCACCGGCAAAGTTGGTACAACAGCGCTTGGAGGCTACGATTGCGCGAACGTCACAACTTGGCAAAATTCTATCGAGGATGCGCGGCTTTGCTCAGTTGTGCAAGAACGTGAACGGGCTTTGCGGCAATTGTTTCAGGATCGATGCCTTCAACCAGCCAGCGCCACAGCAGTACATGTTTGTGACCTTTGTCATGCTGAGTTCGGTGACTTCGGCTCGTTGCGTGCACACAAGGCCAAAATGCACAGCACCACCAGAAGGCAAACCCCAGCACCAGAGTTCGACAGGCAGCGACACGGAGTGGATGGCATGCCCAAGTGCTCTATATGTGCGGGCATCAGTTCTTGCGGTGGGCTGATTTGCAGAAACATGTTGAAGGAAACTTTTGTCAACAAAGTCATAACACCACTCAGGTCAGCACCACAACATCCAAGCCATCGGTGTTGCAGCGGGTACGGGAAGGACAGCTTCGGGTGGATCCACTCAGCCTTGATGATTTAACCGAAGAGTTGAAGCAGGAACTATTGCAGCACTGTGCGATTTGTCGTCAATGGCAACCCGATCACAAATACATTAAAGTTCATTGGGGGAGAGTTCACAAAGCAGAATGGCAGGCACATGAAGCCAGCACATTCCAGTGGCGCAGGGCACATATTCCACGCATTTCAGGTACATGCGATTGGTGCGACAAGAAAGTGAGCAGAGGCAGCGTACACTCAGATTCATGTCACGTTCTTTTTCAGTTGTCCATGATTCGATCAATGGTTCACTCAACTACGACAGGAGCGACTATGGATACAGTGAGTGCCGGGACCGAGCTTGTGACAGTACCGTTGCCAGAGGTCGCAGCGAACAAACATTGGACCAAACAGTGCCAGCTGTGCAATGCGACATTCACTGCAAGGGGCATGAGCAAACACATGGAGCAAGCTCATGCACAGGTGTGGGCAACTTCCAAACCAGTGGTTGAAGCTCTGTGTACACAGTGGGCCACCAGCCTCAAAAGTCCTTGTCAGTTTTGCGGAGGACGGTTCAACAGATCCACTCAACATGCACGTGTATGTCACGTCTTATTTCAGGCTGCATTAAAACATTCACTACGTGCTACTCCGGCGGTTGTTGACGATGGCGGGCCAAACCTCGGAGGGGGAGTTCCTGGAGATCTTCGGGGCAACGACGCCGGCTCTTCGGGACATTGTGGCAA
>CAJNJA010014998.1:0-11951 GCA_905231915.1 Symbiodinium necroappetens | reverse complement strand
GTAGTCGTCGTGGTGGTTGTGGTGGTAGTTGTTGTTGTTGTTGGCTCCAACGCCCTTATAGTTGTAGTCGCGGTTGTTGTAAGAGTTGTAGAAGCAGCAGCAGTAGCTGTAGCTGTAGCAGCAGCAGAAGTAGTAGTAGTCGTCGTCGTCGTGGTGACAGCGGCCGTGGCAGCAGTGGCAGTGGCAATAGCAGTAGTGCTAGTGGAGCAGCAGCAGCAGCAGCAGTAGCAGTGGGAGTACAAGTAGGAGTGCGCAAGAGTAAGACTCCTTGCACTTCTGGAGCTGGACCAGGCCGCAATTTCTGGAGCGAATGCCCCCGCCATTTAAGGATGCATTGGAACGCAAGACCTGCAGCGGCTTCCAAGATTCCCAGAACAGGGTTCATGAAGGGCCGGATGTCTATGGCAGCTGCTGGAATTTCGGCACTGACTTGCTGAGGGGAACCAACCTCAAAAGGTTGAAGGGAAGGAATGCCATTCTCTCATCTCTCATGACGGACGGCTCCACCGCACGCGACTCACAGAACCGCCTGACGTCTGTAACAACAGACAGTTGCAATCGGCGTCAACAGCACAGAGACTGCTCGGCAGCCCAAACTCTAATCTCTAAACTGCAAAGCAAGCTGCTCAAGTCCGCACACCTGTGGAATACCCCGACGCCTCAGCCAGATGCGAATCGAACGAAACGGGTCAACATCCGGCGACGGGCGTCTAGAGTGAGTTTCGGTAAGTGTTCACGAGACCGGAAGCATGAACACTCTTGCAAGGAGTATGAAGACAGGCGAAAGGGGATGACGAGAAGGAGTAAGTGCTCCGATCTGCTGCGGCTGCTGCTGGTTGTATTTACTGCTTCCCTTGCTTTTGCACTTGATGTCTTGCCGTTGCCAGTTGCCGTTGCTGCTATTTTGCTTGTTACTTCCTGCAACTTCTAAGGTCAGGCTTCCAACGGGTTTCTAAGGGGATGGAACTTGAACCTCCATCGTGGCCGCACTCCTTTGATCAAAGCCATTCGGAGGCTGCTGCCGAGCTGCTGCCACCATGCTCGGCGCCCGGGCAAAGCTGATGGACTGCCTTGGCTGTTTGGCCGTCCCGGTCCAGCAAGAGCCGAACGGCCAAACTCTCCTGAAATGTAGAGCTGAACGGCTAAACTCACGGACAGGCACAGACAGACAAACAGACAGGCAGGCAGGCAGACAGGCAGGCAGGAAGGCAACAGAAATGTGACGATCATGAAGAAGGAGATGATGATGATGATGATGATGATGATGATTGGTAGGCGCGCCGCAGGCTGTGGTGGTAGCGCTGGTGGCGCTGGTTGGGAGGGCTGTAGTTGCTGTCATTGTTGTGATGGTTGTGATGGTTTCGATGGTGATGCAGATAACTGCGACCCTAAGGACGGCGAGGATGAAGATGGCGATGGTGAGGATGACCGTGCTGGTGCCGGCGGCGGTGGCATGGTGATTGTGGTCATCAGGGTGACGACGGTGCTGGTGATGGTGATGAGGATGGCGGCGATGACGAGTGATATGTTTGACACTGTAATCGCTGATGTTTGAGCAATACTCCATACTGTGACTGGGCGTTTCTTTTCATTTCCAGGCTAGCGTTCTCCTTCTGCTACTTCCATTCCCAATCTTCCCATACATGTTTTTGTTTCCGCACACCTGAGCTCGCCACCACTGAGCCCACCTCCCCTGAAAGGAGCCGTGCCCTTTTCTAACCTGAAACTCCTGGAATCCCAAATAAAATCCACAGCCCTGAAACCCCGAAGACCCCAAAAAACCCGACAGCGTCCGAGCAGCGGAGGCCCCGGTGAGAAGGCCCGGGGGGAGGCCCGCGGAGAGGCCAGGTCTGGCATCCAAGCCTTCTGGGAACAAATCTCGGGCTTCGACTCTCACACTCAGGGTTTTTTTTTTTGTTGAGGGCCTTTTTCCGTCTGCTAGTGTCTAACACTCAGGGTTTTTTTCCCTCAGGGTTTAGGCTTTAGGGTTTTTTCCCTCCCAGGCTTTGGGGTTTTAGGGTTTACGCTCTCACCCTTAAGGGTCTAGGGTTTACGGCTCGAAGCGACTCCCTGGCGTTTGGGTTCAAGGTGCCTGTTTCCCCCTTTGAAACCGATCGGATGTTCACGACTCTAGCTAGGCGTTTGAGGATTTCACTGTGATCACGAAGGCAGTCCATTCCCGTTGTGTTGCTATCGCATGTGCAAGTACATTCCAGGGCTGATTTGGGGCAGTTTCTCTAGGGGTGCATGGACTTCGGGCTGAGATTGCGCTGGACACGCCCTCACCGCTCCAATGACGCCACTGGTAGCCCACTATCACCCAAGTCTCATCCACATGGTGGCCATGGAGGTATCGAATTTTCGTCGGCCGCTGCGAAGCGATGCCGTGGAGGCTCTAGGGTCTTCCTGAGTCGGCGCCTTGGCGACGGGAACATAAGCAACGTGCATTCGTCGGCAAATTGCAAAACTAGGCCACAGTGTGCCTGGATGCCAACGGTCTGGCAACGATACTCCGGCCCTTGAAGGACGGCCTATTCTGATTCAAAAAAGAAAGGAAACGTAGCTCGGAATAGCAGGATTCCGGTCCAGGGAACTTCAGGAACAGCTGGATCAGAAAACATTATGCAAGGCAGAGTCGGTTCATGACGGCCTGTTAACTCCTCATAGCTGCTTAGCTGGTGCCAGAAGTATGGAACTCCAAGACAGTGCTCTGCCCAGCTTGCGACAACTTCGGTCAAAACATGGAGTAGAAACTCTATCGGAGACAGTAACACTGCCCGAAACATCCAAGCTATGCCTCACATGGCCACAATTCGGACAGGCTTGGGTCCACCCGGGATATATGTGGACTTCATGTACTCCAACTCCTGTCGCCGGACTTTCTCTGCGATCTCCATCCTACTCGGGGCTTGCGAAAGCCTCACCTTCGTCATCTGCTTTTCCTGAAGCACCGCACGGGGCACCGGGGGATCCGTCACGAAGTCCTGTGCCGGGCCCGCCCTTGAGCTTGAGCTTGCGCCAGCCTGGGCGGCCCCAAGCAACAAGGCACAGAAAGCACAGGAGAAGAGGAGCCCCAAGGCGGGGGAAGGCAGCTCCTGGAGTTTGCGGAGCTTCGATGCTGGTGCTGCTGCCCTTGCCGGTCTGCTGCGCAGGGCCTGGCGGGCCTGTGGCTCGGGTGTGGGGACAAAAGCGAGGACGGAGAAGATGGTCATAAGTGCCATAGCCACAGCCACTGCTCGCGCCATGATTCGAACAGCCAGAGGCTCGGGAGGAGTGCAGATGGTGCAGATGACCCAAGGAGCCAAAATTGCTCGAGCCGGTGGTGCATCAAGCAAGCAAAGCTGCGCTGTGAGGAAGGATCCCGAACTGCTTGCCGCCACGATTACAATACTGACTCTCTACGCCAAAACGAGCACGAGCCAAGCCCAGAATGTCAGACCATGGATTTCAAGTTCCCATCCCGGCTCGAAGAGCCCAAAGAGCCCAAGCAGTTTCTGAGCCAAGATACGAAGCCGCCCATGGGCGGTGCTTGGATGACCCGCGTCGGCGAGGCTGTTCGCACAGACGCAGCGGCCTGGGGCGAAGGAGGGGAGAGGCTGAGAGCTGCCTGAGGCGGCTCACAGCGTCAAAGCGACGAGTCTCCCGTCTCAAGGTCAGGGAGTGCGAGCAAAGGGCTGACTCTCTGGACGAATGTGTACATACAACTTATGACATGCGTATGTGTGTATGTACACATATGTGTATCTACATGTGGCGGTCATGCGTGCAAAGTTCGCTGTGCACTGATTTGTAAGTATCTGTTTAGTTCCTCGATAGTCTCGCAGCTGATGTGGTTTATGAGTTTGTGCATCTACGTGCTGGCGTCGACGAAATAGACATGGCCACAACAGCCTTTACAAACAACGAACAAACAATGACCTCCAAAATGACGCACAAGGAACACACAAACAAAATGTGAACAGCACCAACTTAACCATTGCATCCTCAAGCAAAAACCCCATACAATGGGCATGGAAACACAAACCACCCCAAAAAGGCAACAAGCATGAAGCAACAACACACAATAACAACAGCGCAATCATGCGGCTGGTGGCCAATAACACACAGCAGCATTAGTCTAGCAACAGTAGACACACAAAGTATTCAAAAGTTGCCCATGCCGAAGCCAACATTGACCTCATTAAATGTGGGAGAACACCTTAGCACAAGGTGAGACAAGACGGTGAACAACACATGTTGAGATCGCAACCAACAGCCAGAATAACATTATGCTATGCTTGGACGCCCTGGTCTCAAGCCACAAAAGCTATCACGATAGAGCACCGGTCAGGAAACATTGCACGACCTGGTGACGTAATAGCAGGCTGCAGGTTGCACTATGCAAGAGAGATATATATAAATGTATCCTTTCACAGAAAAACTGCCGTGACTGCTTCGTACCCGTACATGCGAGGAAACCTAACGAACATGGACTAGTGAGGCACGCATCCAGGTTTGTCAAACAATGTCACTGCACAGCTGCTGTTGCATATAGCTGTCTCGCCGCAGATTGAACATGCCTAAATACTACAAAGAGCTGATTATGGAAGTTAAATGCACGCACGCCCCGCAACAGAGGTTACGCGAGCACAAAAGAGACATACGCCTCTACCGCAGTAAGCAGGGTACGATGTAGTGCAAGGCAACCAACAAACCAACACAACAGCCAGAGAGGACACAATCTGGAAAGCCGTCGGCCTACACTGGCCTACACATGTTGAGTCAATCCACGAGGAATATCAAACTCATTACCTGACCGCTGCGAAAGTAGACGGGGAACATGCTGGTGTCTAACCGAACTTCGGGTCTCAAAAACGCCCTTGATGCGACCCTCCCTAAACCCTAAACCCTAAACCCTGTACTTTAAATCGAAGGAGTCTCGTTCATTCTAAACCCTCGGCCAGGCGACGAAAGCAGGCATTCGTGGTGAGATGGACACCGGTGTCCAACTAAAGCCTCGCAGGGACGAGGCAGACATGCTTACACCCCATGATGGGGGGGGCGAATTATATAAGGATCCACCTTTTTTGCGTAAATCACGGTTATTTCGGCACAATAGCCAAAGCATGCCACCCCGGCAAAGTAGACCAAGGCCTGTTGCAAACTAAGGTTTCCGCCTTAGTTTTCCTCGTCTCGACAGGCTTTGATCTATCGGCAGCGGCTATCGACCGTCCCTCGCACGTCCATGTGCCACCACATCATGAACACCCCCACTTGGAAACAAGAAGGACAGAGATAACTGAGCAGCCACAGCCGCCACCACAATAGCTAGCAGCAGCAGAGAAGACGAGCCGTGACATGCCGTGACAAAGAGCATTGGCGAAGAAGGTCAAGGTCAAGAAGGGGAACAACACACAAAGACAAACAGCAGAGGATGCCCTACCCTGAGTGACCAGCAGCAGACATCTGGGGAAAAACATGCGCAGTAGAACAGCAGCAGCAAACCAAGACTCTTTGGACCTGCTGAGGTCCCTCTGATCGCCGGGCTGGCAGCGCGATTCATGTCCACCTGAGTCAAAGGTCAGCTCCGAGGCTCAGGCCCCGAATGGATGAGTAGGGCTTTGCAGGGTTTAGGCGTTTAGGGTGCTTTTGTGCCCCCCACCTGTAGGGATCCCCCTATTGATGGCATATGGTTTTTAAGGGTTTTGAGGATTTAGGGCTTGGGGCCCTGAAGGTGCGAAAGGGTGACTCTGACTTCGGGGCGTCCGACCGACACGTGAAATGATGCAGTCGAAGACTTCGTCGTGACTCTCTTCAAACATATGCAACATATACAGGCTTTGATAAGATGCTCACAGAATGGCCACAAGCCATATGTTCCACGGCTCCTCCAAGTCTCGGTGTGGATGAATAAAGGATAAAGGAGTCTAGCACACTTCGGGGCCTCAGCCATGGTTAGAAACCATGCTCGAAACCTGCAGGTTGTCGGCAAGAACCATACGTTGGTTTGCAGGCTTCGGAAGCTGCTCTCAACACACACAACCCCGATGACATTGTCCGGCCTGCCTCGCTGACGAGAGCTCGAGCTGACACAAGGGGACTCAGGAGACTCTTACGGGACTCTCTTGCCGCTGGAGGCGCTGGCGAAGGCGATCTCGACACGATCACCTGGGCTGACGCACGTGGTGGGATGCAGGGACATCTGACGACCGGCAAAAAAAGCAAGCAACCAGGGGGATCTGCCAATTCGAAGTCCGGGATTATCCAGCATCAGACACATGTTCCAAACCCCCAAACCGCATGCCAACGTAGAATTCCCGCTTGATGTTGCAAGATCTGAACTAGGTGTATCTACTGACGGGACTAAGCTTCCAGCGTGCTTGAGTTACTAAAGGAACGACAGCAACTCCAGCACGATATCATGCCTAGAAGCAGCAAGGTGGGTAACACATCCTTATGCAAGCTTACATGACACCCCCTCCGGAACCCCAAAACTGAAACCATGAGCCGAACCCGACACCCAGGAACCCCAAAAAGCCCTTCCACCCGAAGCCCTCTCGACTTCTTATTATTGTTATTGCTATTTTTTGTTCTTAGTCTTATGTATTCTTGCTATTATTGCTATTATTATTATTAGTAGTAGTAGTAGTAGTCCTGAAAGCCTAGAGCCCCTTTCCCACCCTCCTCGTGTCCTTCGCTTCTCCGGCAAAGTGGCGTGGCGTGCCGGGCTCAAGGCCCTTCTCCCATCCGCGGCCACGAAGGAGATGCCGCCAGGGGGCCCCGGCGAGGCAACCTGAAAAAGGGGCCATGCTCAGAAAACTTGTTCGGTCGGGTTTTTGTTATACATATACATATACATATACATATACATATTCATATGCATATTCATATACGTATACGTAGACGTAGACGTACACGTACACGTACACATACATACACATACACACACACACACATACACACATACACACATACACGCATACACACATACACGCATACACGCATACACACATACACGCATACACACATACACACATACACAAACATATACATACATACATACATACATACATACATACATACATACAGACGGTAGATATCAAAAAGGACTCCAATTACAGTAAGGGATTCAGGCTTCTGTGGTAAGTTTGGGAGCAAGTTGTGCAAGACTCTCACACTAGCGTAGGCAAGGCTTCCCAGCAGCTGGCTGCCCCTTTTTTGCATCCGGGCTTGGGAAGTCGCCCGGGGAAACCAGCCCCTTTTCGCAGGAGGCTTCTCTCGCCCGGAACTGCCCCTAATTCCCAAACCGTTGCTCTGTATGCTCTGTTTTATCATCGGGTGCGGCTCCGTCACAAACCCGACGAAGAGCAGGCTGGAGGCACCAACAGGAGATGAAGCCATGTAGGAGGGTTCCGGGTTGCTTCCCCTCGGGTTTAGAGGCTTTGGGTTTGTAGTTTATGCTCTCGCACCTCGTTCTGGCAGTTTCTGGACTAGCAGTTGCAAGCATCTCCTGCGATGACGGCCGCTCCAGCAAGCGACTCTGTTGGCCGCAATATGTGATATTATTATATATTATATATCACTATACATTATTATATATTGTATATTATTATATAGTATATAGTAGTTTATATTATGGTCACGAGCATGAGGCAAATGCCCACCTGTATCTATCTGCCGCTTCTCATAGTTTCGAATCACCGATGCAAGTTCTGAGTCCCAGAATCGCCATAGAGTTAACGGAAACAAGATGCGACACCATTAAAATTCCTTTTCCAGGTTCCGGAAACTTTGTGAATCCTCCAGGTTTGAAGCGGCATTGTTCTGCGACAACAAAACTGGCCTTCCGTGCCCGCAGCCGAGGATCGAATCAAAACGAAAACTCGGCTGTGGGGGCCCCTGAAGCTAATACCAATCTGAAGTAGGGCCTACACCCCCACTTCGTCGGAATCCTCCGTGTGGGACCCCTCAGATTCTTCGGACTGTGGCTTCTCAGCCATACTCATGTACTCGAAGAGCTCGACACCCTTGGGCGGCTTGCTCTGCCTGGCAAGCGGAGTTGGCACCATAGCATGTGCCAGGGCATCCCAGAGCTTGAGGACCGTGGCAATGAGCATGCAAGCAAACCCTGGGCCCATGCTCCACTTGTACTCGATGTCGCCCACCTTGTCGCGCACAAGCCGGGGAAACTTCCTCCAGCAGGAGTAGCTGAAAGAGGTCAAGGAAGTGAGGCCGCTGAAGGTGCCCCAGCAGGATGTGATCGCTCCCATCGTCGCCTGGCAGTTGACGTCGCCGAAGCGGGTAGAGCGCTGAAGATCTGTTGTCATCTGCGGTATCTGCGTGATAATTCCCATGATGGCGAAGCTGACGGTGTTGCCCGCAGACTTCTCACAACCTTCGCACATCTCGGTGTCAGCGTAGACCGTTTCATTAGTGGCCGCGGCAACGAGGTCTGCCAATTTCGCGTTGTGGTAGACAATGTTGCCAGCACAAGACTTGGTGTTTCCGAAGGCTACAACTCGTTGATAAAGGCCCGGGCTTACCTCCTTCATCAACTCCGCATTTTCGCGGAACCATTTGTTGCAGCCATCGGTGTACTCAGACATCCCGCAGTCCACTTCATCCACCCGGCCACCGAGTCCAACCCAGCTCTTTGCACCCAGATACGGCCCGCCATACCCAAATGTGCCGGTGGCCCAGGCAGTGGCCTTCAACACCTGGGCGTTGTGGGACAACGCCAGCACTGCGTAGATATTCAACAGCCAGGCGATGAAAGAGATCCAGAAGGACGTGACCATGAGCCCACGCCGATGAGCTCTGCCGAAGGCGATGCCCGTGGCACCGCAGTGTCGGCAGCATGCATTCGTCTCAAGGCAGCCACGCAGCTTCATGAAGACCCCAGCCAATGGCAAGGTGTACTCATTCGAGAAGTGGCGGAGGATTCCCTTCTCCGGACTCTGGGTCGGGGCACAGAAGCCACCGCAAATGGGGATGTTGTAGATGCACGTCAGGATGCGCTCCATGGCCAGAGGATCACGGCGAGAGCCCTAAACTTGAAACAGAAGCTCGAAGCATCCCAGATGAAGTTGATGCAGATCACAGAGCACATGAAACTGTTCCTAAGAGTACCGATGCTGTCTTGCCAGCTGCAACGATAAAATGCAGCCCTTGCTGTCTTAAGCCAAAATGGACAAAGGAGAGTTCCGGAAAGGTGCCGGGCCCGCCGCTCAGCAGGGATTCTTACCGTGGAGATCCGAACATTTAGAGTCTATCTTTCCCTTCCGTGCTTGAACGGAATCCTTGCCTCGCTTCACTCCTTTCGAGTTTGTAGCTCAGCTTTTGGCAGAAGATCGTCGATCTGGTGTCGCGCCGCTTGGAGCTCTAGCGCCGAGACTTTTCAATTATCATCCTACCGAGGCTACACCTGCAATCACTCCTCCCATGCCCTTGCCATCGATGCAGAAACCATAAAGATGAGCAGAACCGCCGAAACAGCGAGAAACACTGACCAAACTGATAAAGAACCACGGCGTAGCAGCACCAATGATAATACTGACAACTGTCGTAAGACGAAAAAGTTGCTTGAAGCCAGAGACCAAGAGAACTGGAGCCAGCTGATCACATAAAACAAACTGAAGCCTGAACCCTTTCCCCTAAGCTGACATTGGAGACTCCAACTGCCAAGTCACTCTTGGCATGGCCATGGATGCCACAGGCACAGGTGAAGCCGCCCGGGCAGGGCCCTGGCGAAGACGAGTGGATAAGTTTTACAGGGCTTCGGGAGTGTTGAGGATACTTCGGACAGCCTTCGTCTTGGGTGAGGTTCAGCGTAGGCAGGATTTCGGGTCAGTACAGGAGCAGGAACAGCAACCAAAAGACAAGGACAAGCTATCGCAAATTGGCAAAAGCTAATGCCACATATCCTCTCCACTATGTCACTATGGCTGCTATGTCTGGTTGGTGCTATTCTGGTAGTCTTCTTGTAATGTGTTTCTTGCGGCTCGCACTGAACTTTAATCAACTGCACATGGCACCCTCGAGCCTTTGAGCCGTAGCTATTCGGCTCAGGGTTTAAAGTTTAGGGCTGCGAAAACGTCAGGGACGGGGGTGTTGGGACACACGGTGAGACAGGAGACTGGTGTCGACATACGGAGAGAGTGGCTTACAGGCATGGGAGGAGCGCCCACACCTGCTTGTAGTGTTCTGTCCTATGCTCGAAGGCGATTACAAGCTGCACCCCCAAACGGCAAATCACTGATACATCTGTTGACAAGGACATGCCAGGACCATAAAGCAAGTATCTCCACCCATACCTGTTGAAGCTCCTCTTCTGGAAAGGTGGGCACCCTCTTGAGCCTGGAAGTCCGAAGTGCCGCTGCCCATTCTCGGCGGTGCACCCTCCTGGGGGCTTTTTGGTGCTTTGGGTATCGGGTCTCGGCTGACCGCATGAGTTTAGGCTTAAGCCGTTGAGATCTTGGCTTTCAGATCACAACTCGGACAACTGGCGCTGAGCAGCCGACTGCTCCAAGGCCAACTGAAACCGATGGCACGAAAGAAGACTGTGAGTCAACTACATGAGCACCACCACAACTCTTTTCACCTCCCACAGGCCATAGGCCATACTGCCAGTCCTGGTTTGGTAGGTTACAGGTGGTGCTTGTGGTGGCAATGGTGGTAGTAGAGCTAGCATTGGCACTCGCACCAGTGCTATCACTAGCCGTCACAGAGGCACTGGCGTTACCGTCGCCGTAGGAGGAGGACGAGCAGCAGCAGCAGCAGCAGCAGCAGCAGCCGTGGCAGTAGCTGCAGCAGTAACAGTAGCAGTAGAAGTAGCAGTAGCAGTAGCAACAGCAGTTGCAGTAGCAGTAGCAGTATCAGCAGCGGCAGCAGCAGCAGCAGCATAGCAGCAGCAGCAGCAGTAGCAGCAGCAGTGGCAGTAGCAGTAGCACTAGCACTAGCAGCAGCCGTCTACTACCGTCTACTACTACTACTACTGCTGCTGCTGCTGCTGCTGCTACTACTGCTACTACTACTACTACTACTACTACTGCTACTCACTTGTCGTGCGTTTGTCTTGCGTGTGCTGCGGAGCTCTGCCCAGGTCCAGCGGTGCATGGATGCTGCTCCAGCGCTGAACAGCTCTGCCACAAGTCAGTCAATAGCTGGTTTTATTGCGGCTCTGCTTTTAGCGCGGGTTTGAGAACTTCTCTGTGTGCACTGTCCGCTTGGCCATTCGTGGCGGGACAGATGCATCGGCCGCTGCGGGTATGTCGGACGCCTGGCTGCAGCTTTCAAATTTTGGGTCGTAGGCATAGGCACTGCTGCTCTTTATGCAATACTGCGGATCGGTCGCTACATGGGGAAAGATGCCGGCAAGTTCAGCTTTTGCTTGCTGGAGCAGCGCCAGACACCTTTGCACGGCGATGCCAGTCAGAGCAGTGTGGCCGCGAGGCCAACTGGGGATATCGTTCCTGCTGCTCGGTCTGCTCGCGAACCAATGGAAGGCGACACAGCGCGCGCTGCAGAGTTTTTACCGCTGCTTCGTCGAGACCTGAGGAACACCGCGCTACCACTGGCAGTACGAACATGGCTGTAGCTGGGGCGGCTCGCAGCCTCTCCAGCTCAGCCATTACAGGCAGTGGCTTGACAGTTCGCTCCCGAGTTCGACAGCGGTACAGCGAAACGGACATGTCGCAAGTTGTGGTGGATCTGGTGTCAGACGAGGAAGGGGTCGATGATGACCCTAGAATCGCAGGTGCAGGTGCAGCATCCAGTAGCAGCGACGTGGTAGGTGCTGCAGCTGAGATCTTTTCTGCAAGCGGGGAGGAGGAACAGTCGGCGGACATGGTGTCTGGGACAGTTGAGCTCAACGAGCTTGATTAGTCCACAATCTTTTCTAGTTGTATAGTTGAAGTGTTCATGGGATGTACCACTGTGTACAGCGGCCCTGAGCCGCCGGACTTAATGTCTGT
>CAJNJA010014997.1:0-37474 GCA_905231915.1 Symbiodinium necroappetens | reverse complement strand
AGATTTAGAATATCATATTTTTCTTTCGAAAAATCTCGATCGTTCTAGCACATGAATATATGAATCTATTAATTAGATGATTTAATTAAAGATAAATTAGATATAGAATCTATTTATCTCTTCCGCCAATCTTTCTGAACAAATGAATTTGACAAGATCAGCCTATTTATTTATTAGTTTATTAATTCTGATTAAATATACTTAAGAAATCTCGTCTCATTATTCTATTAATTGAATAATCTTTTAAATTATGAACCTAAATATTCTAATCAAATATGATTAAATTCTCTTTTCTATTCATATATCAATCTTTTTTATCTAATTTTTCTCATCAAATGATTTTAGGAATAAGATCCATCTCTATTTAAGTAAATCATGAAATTAATGAATAAGCAGATTTATGAAAATTCTCGTTGTTGTGAATAAATCAATAGATAAATAATAAATGAAAATTATAATGAATTCTCAAAGTTTATAAATCAACATATTTCAGAGAATAGATTAATAGATCGCAGGATTAAGAAATTAATAGATTAAGATTATAGCGTCTTATCAAAATCTTTGAATTAAAATATTTAAACCAAAAAATTGAATCGATATTAAATTAATCGTTTCATTTATTAAATTCTCTTAGCCAGAATAATTGAATTAATAAGATAATGAAAAAATTAAACCCCTGTCAGATATGAATTTCGAAACAAAAAATTAGATATCGAATCGTGCGCCTATTCATTTCTCAACATAGATATGATACAAATTGTTTCAAAGAAGGATCTGTGGAGATATAGTTAAATCTCCGATTATCTTGTTGTTGTCAGATAGCATTATTCGTCTGTGTGTGTGTGTGTCTATTTGTCTGTGTGTCTGTCTCTGTGTCTGTTTGTGGGTGTCTGTCTGTTTGTGTCTGTCATCTCTGTCTATCTATTTGTCTGTCTGTCTGTCTGGATTTATCTTTGTGTCCGTCTGTCTCTATCTGTTTGTGTAGTGTTTGGCTATCTGTATCTATCGATCTATCTGTCTCTATCTGTCTATTTGATTATCTCTATTATATAAATATCAAAAAAAAATATATATATATTCGAAATAAAATATAAATATTCATAAATAAAATATATATATAATTGAAAGAAATTTTTTATTCGAAAATAGAATTCTGCAAGAAGAATTGAATAAAGATGAATTTTATATAGTTTTGGATTATGAGAGATCTTAATAAAAATTGACTAGCATATAAATAATATGTTAACGAAATATAAAAAAGATAAGAAATATGTCTTTAATATTTTGGATCTCAGCCATCGACGAGGTGGGTAGACTAGGGAGCGATATGAATATATGCGCGCGTATTTGCGCGTGAATAGCAAGCATATATATGAAAGATTTGTGTTTCGGATACTTGAAAAATCTATATATAAATATATATAGATATGTTGAGATTTGATATAAATAATGATCTTTGTTGTTGTCATAGTTCCTATCCCGAATTCTGAAAAGACAAAGATCAAGATTTATCTAGGATTCAGCGTACAAGGTCACGAGCCAGGACACTCTCTAATGTCGATAATAATCCTGAATAATTTCGGTCCCATTTCCAGTTTTGCTATGGAACCGTGCGTCACTAATCGCTTTAGAAGAAGAGAATCTTAGAAAATATATATGAGTCTTGCAAAGACCTGAAATGCGCAAAGGCATCTATTTTGGAACAGATTCGAGGGACCGCGTATAAGAGATAATTGATTTCGCGAAAGTTGTGCGCACCATAAATGCGCAAAGAATTATAAGCGCGAAACGATTGAAAAGAGATTTTGGCCGTCGTTCAAACAAGAAAAAATCTCTGAAAGTTATCTATTGAATTTATTTATTTTATTATTTATGTTTAGTTTTTCATCTAAAGTTTTTTAATTCCATATTCTGATATATCTTTATCTATAAATCCGAAATTTTTCTATATATCTTATTGTAGCATAAAGGGTTTTTCGAGATAGATATTTAGATCTTTTTCTTATCAATTGAATAAATAATTGATTTTTTAATAGATATATGAAAATTGTCTTGAAGTCAGATACTATTTTTTTATCTACCTGAGATCAGCTATATTTATTAAAATTCTTATGAATTCTTCTTTTATATAGATATTTAGAATATGATGATAGAAATTCCGGAGTTCAGCTAAAATTATTCTCCTCTTCTTCCGTCCTATTATAATATGATTCCATAAATATATATAAGATATAACAAGAAGAATTTTTGAAATTCTGCGAGGGGCAGGATAAGGGAGAGAAGATAAAAATAAGAAGGAGAAAGCAGAGAGAGAGAGAGAGAGAGCAAAAAAAAGAGAGAGATATGAAAGAATTTTAGAAATTATTTAGAAATTAAAAATTAATAAAGAGATATTCTCAAAAAGAGCAGAGAAATATCGAAAATTATTTGAAAATCAAAAATGATAAATACAGAAATTTATCCCTAATCCAAATTTCTAGAAAATACAGGAGAGTACGGATCGAAATACACATTAAGAGATAAGATAAACAATTGAAGTTGGCTTATACTTAATTTAAAAAAATATCGTATATCGTAGAATTACACGAAAATTTATAAAGATCGGAATCGAATAGAAGAAAAGATATTGAATCAAATAAATATATCGAAGATTCAACAAGAGCACAAGATAAAGAATTTCTTAATAGAGAAAAACTTTTTAAAGAAAAATCATGAAATAGATAATATCGATTAAAAATTCAGTTTTTGTCGAAATCAAAAATATATATATTTTCATAGGTAGATTCTTTCTCTGTAAAGATAGGATTCCAAGAAAAAATTCAATTCCATTAAATATTGATTTTTTGAATAATTCCATTTACAAAAAAACTGATATAATAAGAAAGAATTCCTTATTTTCTTTATAAAATATATCATCTCCATATAATGAATAGATGAGAATAATTATAATAAAAGAATTAAATACATCAGATATTCATATCTTTTAGAGAAACCAATCGTAGAAAGAGAATGAAGTAAGTATAGAAAAATTCAGTCATATCTTCCATAGAAATATTTATAAATATAATGAAATTAAATAAAGACAAAAAGAAATTCAAAAGAAAAAATTTAGAATCATATAGAGATATAAGAAGGAATTCGAATAGAAAAATATAGAAAATGAAATTATTACGCCTATCTTGTTTCTAGACTCCCATCCCTATTTATTTAATTCCTCCTGGAGACGCCCGAAGCAGCCAGAAATGAACCCAGTGGCGGTCCTAATATATATATATATATGATTTTGCACGAATCGTGATATGATATATAGAATTCTCGATATCTCTTAGCAAATATTTCGATTTATTTTCTCATCTCGCCGTTCTATTCGAATCGTGCTCCCCGACCCTATGACAAAGACTCTACCGGATTCGAAACGAACTTACTAGCTTTCTAGATATTATATTACACTCGTCCGAAGCTGGCCTAATGTCCAAGAATTTTTTTTGCGAGGGCGAGAGTAAATATTCAAGAAATCTTAATTTTCTTTCTAATATTTCCTAATTTGTACGGAGATTTTTATAATTCTTATTCGCAACAATTATAAATCTTCGACAGAGGGTTCCAGGCTCCACGCCGAATATATAAATTCATAAAATTCCGAAATTCGAACACACTTAACATTCCTAATAAACAATATTTCGACCCTACAAATATCCGGCAAAATATTACTACAAGACACGTGGCCCGAAAGCATCATTAGCGAAGAGTTTAGGGCTCTGACTTTATATTATATAATATATCGATGGACCAGGTATATAGCGTTACTATATCGATGGAAGTGCAGAATATCGAGTGCATAGTATATCGGTGCACAGTTTTTCGAATGAAGTAGATCAGCGTGAAGTTTATCGAATGAAGTGCATCGAATCAAGTGCATAGTATAAAGTCAGAGAATCAAAAATATATAAAATCAATAGATAAAATCAAAAAATATATAAAGTCAATATATAAAGTCATAGAGTCAAATATATAGTTTGAGTACATAAGATCTAGTGTATAGAATCATATTGTCACAGAGTCAAGTGTATAGAGTCATCAAATACGAAGTCAAATGTATAGAGTACTGTACTACTACTGCACTACTACTGAACTATTATTATACTACTACTATACTACTACATACTACTACACTACTATTGTACTACTAAACTACTACTAAACCACTGAACTAAAACTGCACTACTGTACTACTACTATACTACTACTGTGTTACTATAATACTACTGTACTACGACTGAACTACTACTGAACTACTACTGAACTACTACTAAACTACTACTATACTACTACTGTACTACTACACTACTACTATACTACTACTGAATTACAATATTACTACTAAACTACTACACTACTACTGTACTACTGTACCACTACTGTACTACTACTGTACTACTACTACTGTACTACTACTGTACTACCACTGTACTACTACTATACTACTACTGTACTACTACTGTAAACCTACTGTACTACTACTGTACTACTACTATACTACTACTGTACTACTATAAAAGTTATAACGTTACCTCGGGTTCAAGCGTTCGACCACTCCAATCCATGGGAAGGGTTGCGCGTGGCGCCGACATGTTGGAAAAAATGATCAACTTTACCTCGCAAACAAACGTTCGACCACGCCAATCCATGTGAAGGGTTGCGCGTGGCGCCGAAAAGTTGTAACTTTACCTCGCGTTCAAGCGTTCGACCACTCCAATCCATGGGAAGGGTTGCGCGTGGCGCCGACATATTAGAAAAAATGTGCAACTTTATCTCGCGTTCAAACGTTCGACCACACCAATCCATGGGAAGGGTTGCGCGTGGCGCCGAAAAGTTGCAACTTTACCTCGCGTTCAAGCGTTCGGCCAATCCATGGGAAGGGTTGCGCGTCGCATCGACATCTTGGAAAAAATGTGCAATTATATTTTACCTCGTGTTCAAACGTTCGACCACGCCAATCCATGGTAAGGGTTACGCCTACCGCCGAAAAGTTGCAACTTTACCTCGCCTTCAAGCGTTCGACCACGCTAATCCAAGGAAAGGGTTGCGCGTCACACCGACATCTTGGAAAAATGTACAACTTTACGTCGTGTTCGAACGTTCGACCACGTCAATCCATGGTAAGGGTTGCGTGTGGCGCCGAAAAGTTGCAGCTTTACCTCGCGTTCAAGCGTTCGACCACGCCAATCCATGGGAAGGGTTGCACGTCACGCCGACATCTTGGAAAAAAGGTGCAACTTTACCTCGTTCAAGCGTTCGACCGCACCAATCCATGGTAAGGGTTGCGCGTCACGCCGAAAAGTTGCAACTTTACCTCGCGTTCGCGCGCTCGACCACGCCAATCCATGGTAAGGGTTGCATTCCCAATCGATGGCACGGTGCTGGCTCCGGCTTTAGAAATATTATTAAATTTTAAGGAGTGATATAGATAAGTCGGGTATAATTCGACTACTCTTCAAGATAAGTCGGATACTCTTCACTCTAATATTTTCTATATACTATGCACTTAACTCGATATACTTCATTCGATATACTTCATTCCGACGTACTTCACTGTGTGAACTATGCACTTAAATCGATATACTTCACACTAATCTACTTCATTCGGAGTACTCTACACTTCACTCTATTTTTCTCTGTACTCGATACTCTACACTTCAATCGATATATAACGCTAGGTATCTAATCCTCCGTGTACTTAATCATATATATTTTCTCTAAAGGGCTCTATATAGAAGAACCCTTCGATACTTTCGAGAATTATATAATTTTCAAATGTCTAATAAATTCTATTTCTTCTCTACAAAATATATACGCTTCCAGAGAGAATAAAACAGAAAAATTGTAAAAATATGCTAGCATTTATCAATTCAATATAATTGTCAAGATTATTCTACCCAAGAACAAGATCATAAAATTTAATAGATATCATAGAGAATATCTGAATTATATTTCGAAAATTCATATTTTCTCTCTCTATTAAACGAATCAGTAGTTTTTCTATATAGAATTATCCTTGTCGACAAATTAAAAAAGCCACTGAAATTTGAATAATGAAATTAGAATTCAAAAATAGAAATTTACACGAATTATTTATTACTTTCTTAATTTTAAAATAATAATTTATAATGCATCGCGATATTCGATGACGGCATAATGCAATTGCAGATTCTAAGAAGATTGTGTCGAATTTCTAGCAGGCTCGCCCACACTTCCGTTCGACAGTACCATGCAGTGCCCGGTCGGGCCAGAGGAATCAGTTCATTGTTTAACCGCATCGCTAAATTCTTGCATGAAGAAATTAAATTGAAGAAATTTCACCTCTAAGGTTTGCAAATCTTTCTGAGCGCGCGCTGCTCTCTAATCTGTGTAAGGCCCTTGTTGGGCAGCTACAAGTTTCAGCGTCAGCTCGGCCTGAACAGGCCCCATGCACTGCACGCGGTACATGTTCTCCAGGACGATTTGGACATGATTGCTGACGGGCGAAGATTCCATTCTGCATCAGCGTATGGTTGGAGAGCGGCGGCATTGCAAACGAGGCATTCGAAGTGGAGCCTCCGGGAATGGCCGCAGGCATCCTCTGAAATTGAGGAACCTGGGTGCGAAAGTCGCGGTTATAGAGCTCTTCCTGATGTGGTACGTGCAAGCCTGACCGCGCTTTATATGGAAATCTTGATACATAGCATTCCCGCGTCGCTTGGCGCCAAGGATAAAGCGAGCCGACAAAACAACCAAGGGATTGCCTCATCTCACTGCGATTGAAGTGAAGCGCAAAAAGAGAACCGTATAAATATATCAATATTAATATATATCCATATTCATATATATATATGCTACCATATTTATATCTATATATGCATATATATATATGTGCCATCCCCCTCCATATACCTACACTTGTTGTCTAAATTATTTGCGAAGTCGTCATGTCCCTACTCACCTATTCAATTCCCACTTGTATTCATAATCATATCTAATATCAAAACTACTAATATACTCTTCTATGCCTCATACATCATTTCAATAGTAGTCTGACTATTGCACTTTCCAATGATATTATTATCATCACCATTTCCCTATATAGCACGCATGGTAAACGATATATTTTCCAACAGCCATAAATCACGCTATTCATAACCAGATGTCACAAAATCAATGCACCAATTATTATCTTCTCGCTTTGTGATATTCTAATCAATGTAAACTTACCGACTCCTACTAATTAAAAATTCCTCCCCTGTGCATATATTATTTACCAATATACACAAGCACTCTTAACAGAATAATGGCTCCATCAATTAACAAAATATGTTTGCACGCTAAAATACGATTGCTACTGGTGGAAACCACAAATAACTAAACATGGCTTGGGCTACTTTTGAAAAATGTGTAATCCTTTTAGATATGTGTATTTCAGTACAGACGAATCGATATTTGTATTTTTTACTTTCTATTTCATACTACTAGATTTCATATGCCCAGTGTCTTAAACCCATCATTAAGTCAAATCCATCTTATCGAACTAAGTATTTCGGATTTAGCGTTTCTTAAAAAATCGGTTTAAATATTTTGTACCTTATAAATAATAACATAAAAATATCATATATATCAGAATTTTTTTTAAAGTATTAATTTAGTACTAAATAAAATCTCTTTACTATAAAGACCAATTAATATAGAAACCAGACCAAAAAAAATATATAAAAGTTAAAAATCCTCCATACCAATATAAAACCATATCAATAAATATCTTATATACTTATCTTTAGAAGTGGGTACTATACATCAATATAAGTTTTTCCGTATAATATCTATTTTCCATATATCCATATATCGTCAATCGTAGATACAGAATATAGACACAACCCATACATAATAAACGGACGAAAATGGTCAAACAAGGGTCTTCGAAGAATAATATCTACAAGCTCAGATTAACAGCTAGGTTTTATATAGACAAGAAGGTAAATTTTATCAGTAGCCGTTCAGTTATATGCAAATAAAACACATATATACGTAATTAATCATATCGTATCAATGCATATGTGTGCCCAATAACAACTTCGTGTTGAATCCATTCAACTCGTTATATTCTCAAACTAGTGATGAGACCAACTAAAGGTTAACTATAAAGACTTGTCAAACGGGTAGTCATATTCTCCAGACGGCCATACAATAAAATACGAGTTTCCTAGTTGTATGATGCAGCTACTATGAAACAAGCCATGGTTGGACTAAAGGAGTTTCGCGATGTCTTTAAGACTCCTTTCTCTGCCACCGAAACAGTTGAAGTGACGGGCAAGATCATGATAATGACAGTCTATGAGAAGGGAAATGTTTGGTGAACGAGTCAAACACGTAGAGCATGGTGGATTTGTTACATGACCCGCGACAGTAAGACTGGTAACAATACCAACAAAACAAAAAAAACCCACAAACACAGCATTACCAGTGCTACACTGGCGTAATGAGCAGCACTATATCTATGAACCACAAGATGATGCCTATTACTTGCAACAGAACGATAGGCTCGCAATACAAAAAGCAACTTTCGCTCCACAATAGTGATCATGAGTATTCTCACGAACTCAGGTTCAAGGTGCTTGGATCCGAGGCGTACTCAATTGAATGAATGTTTTGCACACGCTCCATCTTGTTCCGAGGCGAGAGGTTTGTGCTGAAATGTACGGAACAAAGTTACGATCTACAGGCAATGCCTCCGATCCCAATACCCCTCGACCAATCCTCCGATAGTATGGCGAATACATTTCCAAGGCTCGAATCTAACGTCTCAACGTCGTCTCACAAAGAAAGCAGCATGCATCATCGGCCAAAGATCATATCATGATTTCTCTTGTGCAAAGATCGCATTAGACATGCCAGCGCGCACATTGACGCATTGAAACTCGACCCAGTCCGAACAGCTTCACGGTGGATGCCAGACCATACAGTGCCGATCTTCTGACAATGTTCCGTTGCTCCAAAGTCAATCAAGTCCTTCCCCGTGATACACACTGCTTCGCGTTGGCCGATGGAGACGACCCCGAGGGCGTCGACCACGCTGGAGACCTAAGGTGCCTCCAAAATCTTCCCAGCTTCGGAAGGCATCGAAGCAGAGTCCTTCAGGTGCTGGCATTCCCCGGTGTCATCAAGCTTGGCGAGCTGCGTTCATGGGCAGTGTGCTCTCGCCATGCCTTCCGTGACGCCCGGCTTGCACGGTCCCTTTTTTCTGCTGTAGCTGGTCACATGCGTCAGCGCGATCTGCAACATCTTCAGGTGATGGAGCAATTCCAGCGCGGGACCAATCTTCACTGTTGAGGACCTGCAGCTCGTATCTGCCGACTCTCCAAGTGAGCTTTCCATTGGAAGCGGCAAGGACCAGCTATTCCAGCTCGAAATAAATGTCGTACAGCCAGCACAACCGGTGCCAGCGGTGCTCCTTGAAGCCACTGCAAAACTTGCCGACATTGAGCACGCTCAAGCCAGTGGCAAGGCATGAAGCAGATGACTGCCATAGAGCATCTGACCTTCGTGGAGCGAAGAGCCATCTGACACTGCTACTAGCTGCCACTTTGAACCGCCGACCTTCTGCACAAAGGTCCACTTGTGTCAAGCAGGTCTGCCTTAGAATGCAAACTCTGGACGAAAACACATGCTCAACAAGATTCACATTCCTGATGTGCGCCTGCTCGGAAAATTCATCGTGCCTGAGCTCCGAACCCTACCCTTGCTTTGCCCAAGTTCCCATGTTGTTGGACGTGTGTTGCTGTGGTCCTGGCAAGCTGCGAACAGGTGCTGCGAACAGGTGCAATTCAGCCAAAATGCTACCCTGTGCCAGTGTCGGATGCAAAGAAACGCTGTGGCTTGCATCAGGCATCGTCTCAGGATCACAACAAGTAGTGCAGCACACGCCATCGTTTCCAGCTTTGTTCACTCCCGCTCCTCGCCATGCGTGATGACACGACGGCGGCCTCCACGCAGCAGCGTTCCAGATCATTGGAATCCTGCGGAACCATGGCCAGCAACACAATAATGAAGGCTCTTGCAAGTATGCAGTTTACTTCGAGCGGACGGTCCTCTAACACTGCGCAGTGTGCCGCCGCTGGCAGGTTGCAGTGCACATCGTCAGGTAGGTCCGGCAATGTGAACTTGGGCCATCTGACAGAATCAGATTCCTGCATTCGTCAGAACACCTGCACTTGATTCACCGTGCCGATAACTAATATGTCAGCAAAGCTCAACCCATCACTTTGCGGAGTCCTGAGCGACTTGGCTACCCTCGGTCGTGCTGGACGGATGAGAAGAGAGCGCCTACATCCCGAACGAGTCACACAAAGTTCACAGCGTGCGGCCATCTCTCACAGCGGATCCTCCTGTGACATACACCACTATTCGGAAGAAACCCTGTGCCCAGACTGACCTTGATGGCTGTCTGCCAGAAGGCCAGATCATCCTCTTCAGTGGCGGCTGGATGGTTGGACGGGCAGTGTGACATGCCACACATCACACACAGGTCCTGAAGCAACATCGCATTCCATCGCTGAACATCTTGGCTGACCCGAACCAGGGCAGCGCAGTCCATGACCACAAGCTGACGCACCAAATCCTCGTGTGAAAGCAAAAATGTGCGTGGTAATAGTTGGAATGCGCTGTGCCGACTACAACAAGCTCTCGATGTCTCTGCTTCAACCGCAGCTTCAGCGCGGCAAGCTCTTCGCGTTGCTGATTCATTTCACGCTCTGTATGAGAACTGAAAGGCGCAAGGCACAGATGCAAGTATGATGCACGTCAAAGAAAATGGGGTCTCAAAGATGACAACAGCGACAACAATGAACTTCACCAGACAAGCAAAAGCACCACATTTGATGCAGGACTGCAAAGCTGGCGCAAAGCAAATGGGCGGCAGGCAGCAGATCGTGTCCTGTCAAT
This sequence comes from Symbiodinium necroappetens, assembly GCA_905231915.1. Lineage (NCBI taxonomy): Eukaryota > Dinophyceae > Suessiales > Symbiodiniaceae > Symbiodinium > Symbiodinium necroappetens. The sequence continues at coordinate 26,506 of CAJNJA010014997.1, read as the reverse complement.
GGCGTTTGTTCTGGTTACGGTGATCGCGATAATTGGTGACGGTGTTGCTGGTGGCGTTCGTGGTGCCGGTTGCGATGGCGACGGCCCTGGCAACGATGGCGACGAAGAGCTGGAGCATAGGCCCGCACATGGCCAACAGGCGGAAACTCAACGAAACAGCTCCAGCCCCAGTGGCGTTCTCTTCCGCCCTGTCTGTATTGTTCTGCCTGTTCGACGTGTGCATGTCAAAATAAACAGCGAAATCCTGCTGGTGACGGTGCATGAACAAAATCTGCATACTAATTCATGTGCAAGCGTCCACTGCGCTGCCAAATCGCTTTACATAAGGATGTCCTTGGCACCGGCGCTGAAGAAACGGAATGCAGTGACACTGCACACAGTCTTGACTAGCACACCATCGCAGGCTGGAGGCTGAAGAAGGACGATTGCTTCAAGCGATGTGTCACCCTAACCTAAGCAGTGTTGTGCCGGAATCCTACCGGCAGCACCCACGGCTGAGAAATTGTCTCTCGCGGAGAATGACTCGGCCGAGCACAGACTTGCATAGCATCTGCGTCCACGTCTGATGCTGTGCCCAGCGACCACAACCCCATTCGCTGTGCAAAGCCGAGATTGATGCCTGGTGACACTTGAGATCAAACTTTGGACTCCAAGCAGCGGCCTAGATTGCCGGACCCGAAACATCCAGTGAACGTTCGACACTAAATCTTGCACCGAAATCCGCAAGATCATGTCTGGAAGCTGTACACTGCGTAGAGGCGAAGGAACCTCGTTAATTGAATCTGGCCTTTCGGCAGCGAAAAACACCTCAAGCTTTCAGAGTACCACCGGTATGGTTTACGGCTTGGGGATCTTGTGGCGAATTCGAGCCTTACTCTCCCTGCGTTCCAGAAGGTTTCAGGGCACCCGGACGGAAGCGCCTGAAGCTCTAGATCTGGCATGAACAAGGGAATTTCCATTGTAATCAGATCTTTGAAGGTCCTGAGCTTTGCAGAGCCTTGCGGCACATTGCAGTCTCACCAAGCCTATTTCAGAGAGCCTGGGGCATCTTTAAGCCATGAATGAAGTCCAGTCCCAGGCACAACTTGCCATACCAAACTCGCGGAATAAACACGGCGGCTCTATGTGAAGCAATCTCCGTGTACGAGAGCCGTTCTGTGCTGTACGGAAGCAATCGAAATCTCCACGGGGAAGCCTCGGATGGCTTGCTCAGCAGTGCCCTTCTCGCGGACCGGAAGCGAGCTTTGAGGCATCAATGCTGCTTGGATCGCTACAGGCTCAGCTCGGCGCCCACTGCAATCGAGGAGCAGGTTTCCAGCCAACGGCGGGAACCAGCTGTGTTAGCAAACTGAAGAAGAGGTGGCCATGCACGGTCGGCGCGAAGCGACCTCTCGGAGGAGCGCAAATGAGCGGAGATGAGCGGAGGAGCAGCAAATCTGCCGTGTCGCCTAGTGATCCCTCGCGCATGATGACAACATCAGCCATGTCGTGGCACCTGGTTCAGAGGTCTAGATCAGAGACAGGTGACAAGCCGGTCCATTCTTGCAAACTCGGGCTCTTGCCCGGAGTATCGATCTTCAATGTACAGAGATGGAAGCCACACGAAAGGGTGAAAGTTGCCATGCTCCTGCCAATGAACCAGCAGGGCCCGGAAGGGTCTGTTGAGGCTATGGCAATCTTTGCTTGGTTTGGTTGGGTCCTCCAGCTCAAAGTTTCCGTAGGATCGAGCCATATCCTCCCTTACCCAGAGATTCCGCAGTTGGCGACCCTCACTGACAGCTGCTGCCATGGGCTCCACCACATCCTGGCATGCTGAAGAGAGATTTTAGTAATGCATGCAAATTCGGGCATGTCACCTGTTTTGGTTTGGCAGTGGCTGTGAGGTCCTGACGAAGAATCTGGCGTGCCTGACTCACTGCGAAGCCGGGTGGTCCACCAAGGTCATGACGCATTAAGCACAAGGAGATCAACGGCTTTCCTCGGCTTTAACCATTGTGAAAGAATGCATGTATAATGTAGCAGCGTCACTCGTACATTCACTGGTTGCTGTGTTGTCGAATTCAAAGCACAGGCCCAGTGTCGTCCAGCATTCGCAACAAGGAGGCTGACACAAAGCCAAAGAGGCGCAGCGCACAACAAGACCTGCGATTCCAGATACCGCCGTTCGAGAAAGAACCGAACGTCACATGTGGAATGGAACACAGCATGGGAAATTCCGAGACACCTCACCGCTGCGCATCCGAGGATGCCACAGGAGCTTGCGAAGTCGCGTTAGGAAGTCGGCGTGGTCCAGAGAATCGGCCGACCAAACCTTGGCTTCCGGTGTCTCACCAATTTCAGAGTAGGTTCCTTCAAGGCAGGACACCACATTGCCAGCAGGTTGGCTGCTGAAGTCCAGAGGCAGCTCCTGAAGCGCGGGCTCCTCATGGAGGAAGCGCTCCTGCCAGAAGCGCTACGAGTGGCATCTAGTGGCCCAGGCTCGGGCGAGCTCAGACTCATCGCCCTGCACCGAGTCCTCGTAGAGCTCGGCGCAGGCAGGGCACTTCTCGTGAGTCATCCACCGACCCAGCCGAAACAGCGAGAGCTGGAGGTCCTTGCAATCACCCACACACTCTCTCTCACACTTTCTCGTTGCTTTCGTCTCTGTCTGAGCCTTCGGCTGGCCACACCTTTAACAGGGCCGGGATGAGGAGCAAAGACAGGTATGATGGGTAGGCAAGCATGGCCAGCGTCGGCGTTCTGGAAGGGCCCGTGTCCTGATTCGCAAGACCGCCTTCAGATCAAACTAAGAACAATCTGGCGCAGTACAGTAGCAGCATGTATGCCGACCAGTTTCCTGTGTCAGCGCGTGCAGGTGCATGCGCACCAGACTGTTCAACTGCAAGGCATGCCACACGACGAATCGCTGGGCATCCGAGTCATCGATTAGTAGCTCACCTTCAAGACAAAAGCAGAAACTTCTTGGGGGGCCTGCCTGCCTGTAGGACCCCACTCATCGAAAACCCCTGCTGCCTTTACTGTTGAGAGCTTGCAGGGCTGGCAGTGCTTCCGGACGCTGAGTAGCAAGAATCTGCCACTGCAGATCCTGCAGCTAACAGCACATCTCCTAAGCAACCTCGTTGCTCGGAGTCTCTCGCCTCTCACTCGATGCAAGCTGAGCTATCACAGTGCCGGTGAAGTTACAGCTTACAGCCATGCGTCTCTGGCACCACCCCAGAGCTCTCCTATAACGTCGAACTCTCCACAGCTCCCCAGCATTGCTCCACCCATGCGCAGGTCCTCACATGTTCAGGGCACTTCACCGCTCTCATGACGATGACGTGGGCCGTACATACTCACACGCACATACACACGGCGTGCACGCGTGCCCACTCTTGTTTATTGATGTCAATGTAGTTACAAAGTACGTGTTCAATGTGGAGGATGTAGTAGATGTCAGCGCTCTGTCCAGACCGAGATCCCGACAAATGTCAACCGAAAGTTCTTGATGTTTCGCATTCCGTCTACAGACTGTTGAATGGCTATGAATGGCTGATACTCTCAGTCCGCTCACACTGCCGACAGGTCTTTGTGGGCTGCGACTTCAGCATGAGGCAAAAGTTTTGCCTCATTTAATGAGGCAATTCAACGCAAGAGACATTATGTAGCCCTTGCAAGCAAGAGGTAGACCCAAGGACGCACCAGCCTGCACCTATGCCTATGCATAACTGCCTCCACCCTGCCCACCTCCAAAGCTCGAGTTTCTTCGCCGATTTCCCGAAGCCCTCGTGAACGGATTGCCAACGCTGCCACAAAGCCTCAAACCATCTTGGCAGCTTTCAACATCTTCTTGCACCCGCAGTGGTTGACTGATCGGGCTGGTGGACGCAGAAAGGCCAAGACATCTTCTCTGTGTGCCCATTGCGCTTGCTGCCAAGAAGCCGAAGGGGCAGAAGTGGGCCCAGCGTTTCCAGCAGCGGTGGCCTGGGCAAAAACACATCGAATCCAGCTCAAGTTCTGAAGAAATCCAACTCTGTGCATCCAGGAATCTGCCCCAGTTGCCCGAGTTTCCATCTCTAATGTAGTGATATGGACAGAAGTCGTCGCCGTTCCACCTGACTCATCGCCATGGCACAAACCCGCTCGCCCACCGACATCAACGCCTCCAGTCCACGGGTATGTGGTCAGAGTCGCACAGGTCAAAGGAATGCAGATAGACCTGAAAGGGTTGGGCCAACCGAGTGCCGGCATGGCGTCCTGCGCGAACTGTGCCAAGAGTCTGGCGGAAGCCATCCAGAACCAGGCCTCCCTTGCAAAGAGTTCCTCAGCATCCATGGAAAGGACAGACTGACAGATGCTTCCGGCGCCACTGTTACCGAGGGTCGATAATTTTCACCGCCTGAGCCAACAATGGGCGTGGCGTCTTTCCGGAGCGAGAAACCTGCGAAGCAAACGCAAAGCATTCACAACGAAAAGCCAATGTCACAACCACAAGCCCGCAGCCAAAGCCGAAGCATGCACCCGCAGAAAGCCAACCAATACCAAATCTTCTGCAGCAGCATCACATAGCAGCCTGTCCTTCGTCGCCCGTAGCGAGTGCGCCCAATCTCGCCAAGCCTCCGCCGGATAACTGTTGGAAGCACGTCCCTGGCTCCCTAGACCGTGGTGTGCAGCTGCGTCCGGCCTCATGAAAGTCTGGACCGTCACACAGAAGCCAGGGTGGCTTCCTCTGCCCTGAAAAGCATTGTGCACGAGCCTGCTCCCAATACCCTTTCTGCAAAGTGCATTCACATGGGTCGTTTGTGGTCGAGATTCTGGCTTGGCAGAAGGCGCACGAAGTCGAACGACTCGTCTCTGGCCTTGACCGGTGCCACCGATGCAAGTGAGACATCAATGGGAGATAGTGGCCTCCGCCCCGGTCAGCAACTTCAATTTGTGTCTTGGAGTCACATTCCGTCATGAGGCCTATGATGTCCCTGCGGTGGCCTGCGTATGAGAACACCTGTAGCTGTAGCGGCCTGTAGCGTGACTTCCATGCTTCCCTTCGGTGTGCCCGCCTTGTAGAAGATGGCACCAGCAGGCTGGCTCTCGGCCTTGTTTGGTGCAGTACCCGAAAGCTTGCAAATGTCGTAACCTTCCAGCTCGCGCTTCATTGAGCCTGAAAAATCCGAAAGCAACCACCGCTGAAGCGTTTCTACGCGGCCAGGCAGGCCAGTCGCTAGATAGGCACAGACTGCACAGCAGATCGCCCAGAGGTAACGACGCCTTCAACATGCACAGCATGCGATGCGCGAGGCAGAGCCTAGACCGGCCAATCACATAAGGCCGTACTGGTCCTGGTCCTGGCTGGTGTCCTCTACCAGGGCGTCTCTCAAGCAAGCGACGACTGTCAAATAAGCAAAGGTTTCGACAAATTGCAGGGCAGTGACGATACTTGCGGGGAGCTGAAGTGGGTCCCCAGAGGCATGCATGGCAATAAAGAGCACAACCAGATAAAAGAGCAACAGGGCACCTCCGAACCCAAGAATGATCCAGCCGTGATGAGAGCTGTGACCACGCATAGCAGACCAGCTGGTCAATGTCCAGACTGGAAGTAACAGGGTGCTGGACGCGAGAAACATGCGATAGCCTTGCAGCATGTCAGTGCTTTGGTATGCCCACCATGCGTAGAAAACACCTTGGAAGGCAGCAATGACTTGACCGTGGCACCAGGTCTTCTTCATGAGCAGGCGGCTTGTGGCTGCATCCAGGCACTCACCCGACGTGTCCAAGTGTGCCGAGCTCAACTTCATAGCGATGTGCGAATAGACGGAAATGTCACCACCATTGGACGAACTCTCACAGGCTTGCAGGAATTAACGCTTCTACAGATCGAGGTACGAGTACTTTGTCCTGTCAGTGCAAACAGCACCAAGTTCACGGAAAGGCGGCGTGCATGAACAAGGCATGGCATAAATTTTCGTGATGAAAGGTGAGGGTCGCTGAGGGTTGCACGGGGCCAGTTTGCAAGCGGTCAAGCAAGAGCTCGTTAGCGGCCATGCCACTCCAACCTCAAGGTGACAAGCTGAGAAGTGGGCGCATCTCTTCTCTTGCAAAAAGAGGGCGACGCCGTTGGCTTTCGTTTAGGACCGCCCAGCTCTCGAGGGAGTTGCCGAGTGTGCAGGCGAAGGGGAGGACTGGAGCTCTTAGGGCTTCAGGAACTCTCGCAACTTCGAGCTCCGGAACAGAGCTGCGCCGTCACGGGCACGCGGCCAACGATGCAGCCGCCTTCGAAGCTTCCTTCCAAGGAGGCCAAAAGCAGGCAAGAGGGGTCCCAAAGTCTCTTGAGAATGTGGCTCATTGAATCAACGCTTGAGTCGGAGGTTACCCGTACTCACGGAAGCTACTTCACAAGAGCAGAGCATAACATCTAAACAGGAAGCGATCTCCTGGAGTTGTTGTCGTTGACGATGAAGCTGACATCACTGGCAACTTCGACCAGGCTGAGTACCTGACATGAAGATGTCAAGCTCCCCCTTCTCCATCCCTCTCACTCACCACCCTCCCTCGCAAAATTGCTCAATGGCTCATTTACTGTTTCTTTTTTTGTGATTCTCTCTTGGTCGCCTGCTCTCCCTGTCCAAGTGCAGCCGCGGTGCTGGGCAAGGACATTCATGTCAAGTCCACGTGGAGTTGGCAGCCAGACAGACGAATCTCCAAAGCCGGTTGCATAAGCAATGTACCTGGAACAAGTCTATGCTGGTGGCGCAGGTGATGCACGAGACTCGAACTGGCACAGTCGAAACTTTTATCTGATGCTGCGCTTCAAGATCTAATGAACAGGCGATCTCTTTCATGTCGAGGCGCTCCACACTGCTCTTGCGAAGGATACTTGGCTCCTGGAGGTTGTGGCTGCCGTTATCATGACGATGATGATGACGACGATGACAATGACGGCGCGAGCGGTCATAGCGATCATCGTGACCATCGTGATCGTGACCATCATTCTCTATGATGGGACTCCGGCACTGACAAAGCGAACACACAACTATCTCCACGAAAACTGCAACAACAAAAAAACAAAAACAACAACAACAACAACACCAACAACTACAACTACAACTACAACTACAACTACAACTACAACTACAACTACAACTACAACTACAACTACAACTACAACAACAACTACAGCTACAGCTACACCTACAACTACAACTACAACTACAACTACAACTACAACTACAACTACAACAATAACAACAACAACTACTACTACTACTACTACTACGACGACGACGACGACTACTACTACTACTGCTGCTACTACTACTACTACTACTTCTACTACTACACCGTACTACTACTGCTGCTTCTTTCGGCACCCGTGCGAACCAGCTGCACAAACAGACCTGGCGCATGTGACAAACTGTCTTCAGGATGCGAATGACGAGCCGTGCACAGAAGGGTAACATGACCGAAGCCGGGGCAACACCTGGCTAAAGGCTGAAACTTGCTGTGTTTGTGGGTGGGTTGCTAATTCCCTGTTCTCAAGGTCGGCAAGTGCTGCCCGAGCCGCCTACTTCTCTGCCCGGCAAGCTAAACGAGGTCGGACATCAGCTTGGTTCAACATTCATTTGGACCAAGATATGAACCCAAGTCTCAAGTTGTTGTGGGGGTTCAAGGTTGCGTGTATCGCCGAACTTCTTTGCAAAGGCTGACCTGGGGTCGGTTCACTGCCCTTGGGTGGCAAATGTGTCGGAACCTTTTCATCGCTTGTGCGAAGACCGACACAGACTACAGCCGGTTGGCCCTCACAAGTGGATTTCGGCATTGAGGCTACAGGCTTGATCATCCCAGAGTTGGTTGAGCCCAAAACAGCATCATACTTTTAAACGTGAGAATGAGCGCAATGCCCCCGCAGGCTTTGTGGCAGGGCAAACTTCATTCAGAATTCTGGAGCGCTTGGCACATGTGCGAGTTGAATATTGACACCCGGGTCACTCCGATTTTTTTTATTTGTTCTTCGTGAGGGAGAGCAGAACAGTTAAACGAAAGTCGCGATCCGCGGCCGTCTGTCGAGTTTAAGATCGAGCCAAGTTTGTTCAAAGAGTTGTTGTCGCTGAATAAGTGAATACGAGGTTCCAAACATACCTACTACACATATCCCTTGTTAAGCGTCGCTGTACTGAGGATCAGATTGGCATTATCTCTAGCTGCACTGGCAAGTGGGGGAGTGTGCATGAGCAGATCTCGCCTGTAAACCCTCAAATGTGGAATTCGCTCTTTGAGGCAGCTGCCTATGACAGACAGTTTCTCATCGATTCCCGGTCTTGGGAAGCACGGGATCAGATGATCAATTGTTCATGCAGCCTAAACATTGCATAAATACCTCTCCGCACAGACCGGGACACGATCTGTTTTGTTTGCCCGCCGTGGGTGGCAGGAAGCATGTTGAAATGAGCGACTGTCGATTGATTTACAGAAATTCCTCTGCTTGCACAGGCTGATGAAGAGGATCAAGACTCAGACGAGCATGTGCCACCGAGAAGAGATGCTTGATTCACCTACAGCACCTAGCAGACCAGGGATTTGCCACTCACGGGTTCAGGATCGATTGTGAGAGGATGGGACCTTGTGGAGTGTGGGGCCTTCGCGAGTTCCGTGGATTATGGGGCTGTGAAGTTTTCGCGAGCAGGGAACCCTATGATAAGGCTCACGCACTGCAACACCCAAGTTGTGATTGTTTCTGCCTGTTGGCAGTTTCGGTGTGGATTGCAATGAGGTCTGGTCAGGAATTCCATCGACTGTTTTTTATTGCTAACCCATGGTCGAATGTCAATGGCTTCATTCAGCCCAGCGGCGCGACAAGCTAACTTCTGATTCCTTGAGCTCGTGACCCTGGAACCCCACAGGTCCTCCGCCCTACACCTTAAACCTCCATGGCAGTGTCCAACAGCCAGCAGGACAAAGCTGTGAACCGACTTCAACCAGTTGAAGTTTGTGCCGGGTAAGAGCTGACAGGAGCGTTTGATCAGAAAGCCGAAGCCTGACAATAAACCTTGATTTGTCCTGTAAAAGCCCATCTCCCGGTGATTCCTGCTCAAGGATGGCACCGGCACGACAAGTGCACGATTGGGCTTAAGTTTGCCCGCGAGCCCATCCATGCATCAGCTCAGCAAGCAGTGGCTTGTGTCACATTGGAAGGATCTTTTCCCATAGTCTCTGCTCGAAGGACCTTGTTCAACCCTCTTTAGATTCGATCATATTTTGGCACTGAGCCTTAAAGGAAGCCTTTTCTTTGCCCCTTGCTAGCAGCTAGCAGTAGGGGTGCAGTAGATGGTGCCTCGGCCTCAGAGCTGCGTCCTCTTCGCTCTCGCAGCTGCGCGGCTAGAGGTCCCATACCCACATCCTCGATAACTTCATCTTGGAGCTGGGCACGAAGCCAGAGTCATTGGACGACATCGGCTGCAGGATCGCCTCCGCCTTTCCCAGGTCGCTGTACTTTGCGATGATTTTCCTGCCGCTCCTGGCCCATGTCGGAACTGAGTTTGCAGTTTCGCACTTCTCGCCGGGTGTTGACACCGTCCATGAACGAACCATCGGCTACAGCTTTTTCGCGGGAGCCGTTGTCGTTCATTGCTGCGGTGCTGCCTTGGGAATGCACTTGCTGAGAACCTTGGCTTAAATTTGCAGGATCTTGGTGACTCCGGAGAATCTGAAACCTACTGCCCCTGTACCTTGCACCCGTCTTTGTTCCTTGGCACCGTAGTGACGTAGTGCCATTTCCACAGCCACCATTCACGATTCACACCATCCACTAAACGCACTGCCATTCAAGACCTTTAGTTGCCATCACTGCCACCATCGCTGTCTTCTGCAATGTGGCCATCCCTGCCATCATCAGACTCCTCATCAGTCTCATAGGCCTGACTGAGTGCTGTCTTGCTGTTGCCGCCGCCCCCGCCGGCATCGCCATCATCATCGTCATTCTCATCACCACCACTACAACCTTCACCAGCCCCGTGATCATCATGATTGTCACCACGGCGACAACAGAGGCACATGCATCATTGTTATTCTATTGTTCTTACGACTGTTAGACTGTTATCTTGCTTAACTGTTGTTGCAGTCATTGTACATATATGTAGGTGCATATGTATATATATATGAACACATATATAGATCGATAGATAGATAGATATACATATATGTGTGTAGTATGTCTAACGTGGCAAATGCTGCGAGTACTGTTGCGCAGCTTTCCGTGAGTAGCAGCATAGCTAAAAGCTAGCCAGGAACAGCCCTGCGCTCGGGGGAGCTGAGCATGGCGATCGAAAAGTTGCACGGGCACCTCGCCTCGCATCCTACGATAGATCCTCGCATACAGACGAGAGTTTGGCTCAGACCCCATGACACGGTTTTTGTTATCGTTTGTTTTTTCTCTGCTCTTTCACCCCCCTCGTGTTTACCTCTCCATTCAAGCAATAGTCGAGCTTGACGACTTACCACCCCGCAACTGTCGGCTTTGTTCTTGAAGATTCCGATTCTGAAAGCTTTGCATGTGCCACCTCGTCCACATTGACTCGCGCGTCTTTCCGTTTCGCTCACGACCACAAGCCTAAAAGCCAAGAAAAACAGAAAAATAAACTTAACATGTCCGACCCTTTGCAGCCGTACCAACCTGCCTCAGAATGCGGCCCAGTCCCTCCGAGTGTCTCGTGTGCCTACCATGACCTCGTAGTCTTGAGTGTATGTACAACACCAACATATGTCAGTCTGAATTTGCATTTAACATCACTGCCGTCATTGTAAACAAAGAAAAGTAGATAAAGACATACACCTACATCTACCTCTACATGCATGCAAAGTGCATAATCGACCTCATGTGCACATGTGTGTGTGTGAGAGTGTGTGTGTGTGTGATGTGCACGTGTGTGCTCCGCAATGCAGTAGTTGACGCCCTTTCACTTTTTGGTGGCGCGCTGCGCCAACCTATCATAACACCGAAGCCACAACATTGCTTCACAAAACCTTGACCAGAAACCTTAAAGGCTGCTCGTGCCCATAATCACCCTGAATTTGCTCAGCCCCAAGCCCATGGCCATACAAGCCCAATGCCACAATACAGACAATACAATGCTTGCCCCTTTGAAGCCCCCACCCGAGAGGCCCCGTCCAATTTCTGAAAAGTCAACGTCTCGGTATGTCTCCGATTTGCGGGTGTAGGGCCGGTATAGGGTGGAGTTCTTTCGAATCGGCGGCCACCAAGGTTTATCCAAAACTCTGAAGAGCCGCTGAGCGAGTCTATTGCAGGTCCAAGATTGCGAGGGGCCTTGAGGAAACAGTGGGTTACTGTTGTGCGATGCAATGCTCACAGCTGGCTCCTGCATGTCTTCGGCTTAAGGTTGTCATCCAGATGTCGCGAAGCAAACTTCGGGGGGTATAGCATGAGTGACGCCACCCTCAGTACCATTGCGGTGGTGACCTGTAAGCATGCATTTGTCAGCATGCACCAGTATTGCTATCTTGTCTGGCATATGCTTGAATGAAATTCAATTTCTTTGCGTAAGACTTCTCCTCCTTTGAGAGCATCATCTGCGAGGAGTCATGGAACAACTCCGACAAAACCTGGCAAGGTTTCAGCGCTAAACACCGAAACTTCAACTAGTTGGGTTCGGCAAACAGAAGGAGTGTGATGAAGAGGCCGGTGCGACACTCTCCTGAATCATAGCCATCGCTGCCCCGGCCTCTCAGGATTTCCAAGATAGAGATCGACTCAAGTCCAGACTGTAATTAAAGCTGAGAACTCCTCGACCAAGGTGGTCGCAGGTCTCTCGCCGACTCCGTCGACAGCATTTCCTTGGCTGGCTGATTTCTGTGACACGCAAGCAGAACAGTCATAAGACCCTTAACTCGGAAGTTATGGCTGGGCCGGCAGGGCTTAGAGTTCAGTCAGAAACATCTTCAGGAGGGCATGTCTTCTCCTGCCTATACTGGTAGCATGGTGCAGAAGGTCCCCCAATCGGCCCAAATTTATGTCGCTGAGTAAGTATGTATAATAATGGTTGAAGCCGGGGGTTATTGCACTGTTGCCAACTGTTGTTAACCGATCGTGCACACTAGCACAGACCGCTCACGAGACTGCACCGTGTCGTGAGAGTCTACGGCATCCTGAAGCCCAAGCCCGAGTCAGTCATGAAGCTTCCTTTCCATTGAGATGTAGCTCGGACTTGAATGTGGTTCACATTCGGTTCTTGCTTCCTGTTGCTTGGACCAGTGGTGTCTATGAGCTGTACTCAAAGGAGTCTGAGTCTTTCTAGCCCTGATCATGAATGCTTACAAACCACAAAGAACAGTGCGGACTGTCGGGCGCATGAAATCCGACCAGGACTTTTCGAGCTGTAAGCAATATCTTCGCCTAGAAAGAAGACGCTAAACTCCATCAGGCATGAAATGCACAAAAGATCGCCCAAACTGGCGCTGCTTGTTGGTCCTCCAAATCGGTTTAAGGAGGCACAGGGCCTGAACCAAATGATGGTGATCATGAACAGCATCATCAAGGAGGCTATTCTCAGCCTGCATGGTATCATTGCCATGTTTATTATACCTTCACGACGAGCGCTAGTACCCCATGCTGAGGTCATTTCTTTCGTCGCAACATTGGAGGAGTGGAAGCTCAGTGCTTCGACTTCTTCGGAGAGCAAGTGTGATGTAGGGGTCTGGGTAAAGCCCCACAGCCCTGTTCGGATGAATTTCGAAAGCCCCTAGATTGACTGTTATGGTTTTGGGTGTTAGGGCGCTTCAGGGCTGGGGCGTGTTGACAGCTTAGAGCTCCTGATTTAGAGCTTGAGGTTAGTTCAGCATCTTTGTCCGGATTCTAGGTGTAGTGAAGTGCTGACTGAAGATGCAATTCGACCTGGCGCAGACGTCGCATGGCTAACTGGTAAAACTGCAAAAAATAATATTGACTTGTCGAGAGCAATTGAAAGTGTCTGGCTGAGCTTCACCACAGGAATGCAGTCCTGAACCCGAAACCCTGAACAGGTATTAAGATGCAGACTCCTGTGCTCAGATCCTAGTGCTGGGCTCGGGTCTTCCGGATAACGGAAATCTTCAGTTCACGGTGTAGGCCTAGGGGTGAGCATCCTGTGTCTGGCGGACAAACAAAGGCAGACCCGTTCGGTGTCTAGGCCCGAAGCCAGTGCCCATCTTCCGTAGTGAGTTGACCGATAGGCACAGGTATACCTGCACCCATAAGGGTATTTCTTTTGGTGCATTCACATAAATCGTCTTCTGACGGACCGTGGCCATAGAACAAATTCTGGGAGTTTGAGGCATTCCGTTGACATGTTCTTGCATTCGTTTGAATGTCCTCTCCGGGTATGTTTCCTAAGTTTCGCGACACCTAGAGAACCGCATTGGGAAGTCAAATCAAGCGCTGCTGGTGACTAGTGCGGGATCCCAGCGGACTGAGGAAGCGGTGTTATCCAGCCGCCACCAATCTCCGAAACTTCCGCCGCATTCCGGCTGCTTGGGCAGCTGATCTTCACCATGAGTTTTATCCTGGCTTCTGCCGTGATCTTTCTTGCTGCTTGGCATGGGAGTTTGGGCCCTGCACCACGAGCCCTAGACGCCGGAGATGAGTGGCCGTCAGTTGCACGCACTGGCACGAACATCCATCACAGTGAACTAGACTGGGTCAAACTCATACTTAGTTAACTGCCATGCTTGACACACCTCTTCCTTTACAAGGCCCGTGATTTTGGCAGGGATCCTAGTGTCACATCGTTTTCTGCAGCTTCCCGGCCGAGCGAAGACCGAAGGGTTGCCTGGCCCACAGCCTTGGGCTGTTGGCTTGAAGCTCAGGGCCTTTATGGGTTTGAGTTTAGGGTTGAGGGGGTTTGGGGTTATTGTTCCGGATGCTTCAGTTCCGAGAGGGCCGATGCTGATGCAGGGTACTCGCTGGACCCATCCTTCTAGTAACTGGGTGGGCTTGGATAATTTTATACCATATTGCCGTATACCTAAAGTCGTGGACCCTAACGATAGGTCGTTCAACCCTAAAAGTGCCGGATACTCCTTGCGGGCTGGGCAGGCAGACAGGCAACTAGGCAAGCCAAGACCCTGAACCAATCAATCCCCCGAACAAAATTGACAAAATCTGCCAACCCAGAGAATGAAATCTATTCAAACTACTCTACGCCTCCCTGCTTTCAGGTTGCCTATGTGCAAGCCCACGCCCTGCACGGAATGGACCTTAGCCGCGCCGCTGAAGGTTTAGGATACAGTAATCAGGTCTCACGGCAGAGAGAATCCATGTTTCAGCGGTTCTGACCGATGGCTCAATGAACTCTATCCTCTCGGCAGCATAGGAATCGTTTGTCAATGAGCCCACAGCGTAAAGCCTGGGATAAGAGTTGTCTGGCCGATGGCCCGAAGAAGCCACCCCTGCACAATAGTTCCCTGAGCTCTCCGCAGGCCTGGCAGCGCGCAAGCCCAAAAATCAGCGAGAGGCCCCAAAGAAAGTACCACCTGCATATTGATCTCACTCTGCTTGTCCAAAGAAAACTTGAAGCCCGTGGAGCCTAAAAACTCCCAGGCCTCGACTGTTGGTGCTACGAAATCTTGCACGACCGAAATTTCCACTTCGGAGTGCCTGGCCTGACATAGGGCTTCAATAGTTTCGTTGACGCTCCAGGGTTTGTGTAAACTCCACGCAGCTGCCGACAGGAATTAACCAATGCAAGGTGCCAAGACCTTTCACGCTTGGGCGCAAGAGCAGAACTCATGTCTTGTCTGTCTTCCAATCTCATGGCCCCTAACGGAAGAGGTTAGCAAGCCTGCAAAAGGGCCCTGCGTTCAAGCTTCCGGGTTTAGAAATTGGGGGTTCCGAGCGGGATTCCGAAGCTCGGAGGGAAGACATCGTACAGGAGCCTCCTTTCCGTGGTCACGTGCGACCCAACAACCGAGAAGCTGTTGTTGAAATCAGCCTATAAGCCCAGTTCTAGTTATTTCGAGCCCTTTCGAGCTGAGGGCCTTGAGTCCGAGAGGATTCTCCAGTATCTGAGGTGGAGAGCTGGAACTGCATGCAAGCGCTCATCAAAAGCCGCCTGTCAGCCTGCAGTGTCGGTTTCACAGGTTCAGGATATGCAGGATCGTCTAGGATTTGGGCTTTACCGGGGGGGCAACAGATCAGTACATTCTCGCCCAAAACTGGAACGAAACAGTGCGAAATCCAAGTGTCAAATCAGCCAGGAGGTTCACCCAAGCTGCAGTGAGTTCCGAAGGAACGTCAAGGAGCGGGCCTGATCCTTTGTACAGCCGCGCCGCGACTCAAAGTGACCCATCACACAGACATGCATGCAGTCACCGGGCAAACAGGATCGCGACATGCTCTTCAATCTTAAGAAATCGATCTCTCTCGATTGTTTTTGTCCCACTCGATGCGCCAAAGTTGCGGGGGAGGTGCATGGATGCGCTCAGCTCAGTGAGCGGGACCGCAAGTATGGACATAAACGACAAGGAGTCCGAAAGCTCCACCTCGTCAGCAATAAGTGTGGCAATATCTGCCACTTCAGGAACACATGGCGATGCGTGCGCCAGATGTTTCTGGACTTGGTGCTGCGATTGCTATCCTTGCTCTCCGCTTGCGTTACCCTCCGCTCACAGGCAGATGATGGTGAAGCATCGGAAGAGTGCCAGTCGGTTGAGGAATCATCTCTCAGGATTTCCGACCGAACGCAAACCGTGCTTGGCCGACACTGCAGACATGCCTCTTCTTCAGATATTTTCAGATTGCATGCAAGGATATGCGAGGACTCTTATGTACGTCTTACGCAGGAGCTGCGAAGTGGCAGCTTCCGGCCTGACGAAGCCAAATCTAGGCACTTCCCCTTTCCCTTGGGTCAATGAAGGACGAGATAGATGAGGAAATGAGTATAAAGTTTGCCCGCACGGAGCAGCGACCGGAGACATGCTCTTGCATGTGTGAGTGCAAGAATTGAGTTGCTGCCGTGCGGCAGTTATGGATGTGTGCCCACAGTACAAGTCTGCTCACATGGCGGGCAGGCCGGAGAGGCGGGAGCGGAGATGCTTTTGCAATATGCTATTCGCCCCTGAAGTTCTGTTTGAGGGTGTGCAGTGTTTGCGCGGGTAGTCGAAGTTTCCACCGAAGTGTCCATGTCGGTTTTGGATTTCGTTTGCTCCGTGCGAACTGCCGTGTTATTTGCGTCTCGGTTCTGCTTGAACTGCGCGGACGGCATTGAGTTTTCCGTCACGAGGCATGCGGTCGCATGTTCGTGTGGGCTGGCTTAGTTATTTGAATGTTCTAAGGCTTTTTTGCCAGGCGGGAGGCAAAAAAGGCGGTTTACTGTCTTTGGCGATTGTGTTCTTGTAATCTTCTGCTTTTGGCTTGGGAAGCACATGACATGTTGGTTTATGAGCCAGCAAGGTTGTGTCACAGTTGTGTGGGTGCTCGAGCAGTGGTGCCACTCTACCCTAGTCTCAAGTCCCATCGTCTCTTCTCCCAACAATTCGCCCATGTCTGCCATGTCAAGCTTGATTGCGAGCGCACACCATGTCAAGCAGCGCTGTGTGGATGTTGGCTTGATGCCCGCGACTGGTCTCTGAGGGCCAAAGGCTAATGCTTGCGGACCTGTATCAGCAAATAACCAATCCTGGGAAATGCATGTGTCGTCTCCGCTTTGAACGGCTAGCAGCCTGAGAATCTTGGGGAGAGAGCTGGAAGCCTCAAAGCTCGTTGTGAAGGGAGGGCAGTCCAGGTAAGTTTAAGATCAGCCAGCCCCCAAAGGCCCAGCATCTTCCAGAGGAATCGTGCAGATCCGCCGCCTGAAATACCCCGCTGCTCGAAGCTGGCCAGCATTGCGAAGCCCGATTTAGCGCAGTGTGAGCCGCAAGAAGTGGCCAGACGGTTCTTTCCCCCTGATGTTGGACTCGAGAAGGCCATTGAGTCGAAAACGAGGGTTCTTTCAGCCTCATGCCAAGGCAGACAAGAAACTCTGAAGCGTGTTGTCTACCGTACGGAGAGGCGTGTGACCGAGCTGACGTAAACGCTCTAACAATGTCCTCGATCCACCGGCCCCCGCGTCGAAATTGCGTGGTCGGATGAAATCCTTTGACGGCCAACTGTTTTGAAGGACAGACGAGCCTGCATGCAGGCAGTGAATTCCCACGCGTATCGTGGAGACGGGCCAACTCTGAGTCCGCCTGTGCACCTATAGGCTAGCCATCAAGAAGTTCATCGCCAGGTTGCGTGCTGGTGCAACGCATATCATCTCGGTCATGAGCCGGGGTCCAAGGTCCTTGCTTCGTCTTCACAGATGCGTGCTATGAAGCGGGACATGCAAGCTGGCCGTGCGGTTTAGGGGGTTCCTGTTTAATGAGTTAGGTGAAGCCTAGCCATCGACTTCTTTCTCTGTAGGGTTGGGTGCAGAAGAAGGGCCACTGCTGCGTGAAGACAATTTTGCCCAGATCGTATTAATTCGAGGCTGATTTGCTGGCGATAGTCGTCGTAGCTCTCCACAAGCGGAGGCCCGCTTTGTGCGCGAGACTGGAATGCTACATTTTTTCAATTTGATAATCATGCCTCACGCGATGTATGCTGTCACTGTGGAGTAGTCCATGGGTTCATTGCATGGCATCGTCTTCTGCTGGACCTTCCCCCCAAACTGCACAAAAGCTTCGTGGAAAGGGGGTCAAATAGAAGGCTTCCGAGACTGCGAGGTAGATGCTAAACTTTCGTCCCACACGACCTGCACAAAGTAGTCGCGGACGGGGAATGCATGTAAGGGCGGACCGCAACACCTTGACCCGGGACGAAGCGACCGAACCCGTTGTCACCACAGGAAGGAAAACAAGGAAGTGCGGAGTCCGGATTAATTTCACTGTGTTCACAGGTGTGCTTGCGGTGTCAGGGCAGATTGTGAGATGTTGTGTGCTGCGTGCATATGTGCGCATGTGTCCTTGCAGTGTGCCTGAAGACTGTGAACCGTTGTGTGATGCTGGATCGTGCCCACGTCATTTGTTATATACCAGCTGTCTGCACTGGGCACTGGGTCCCAGATTGCTACAGAAAGACTTATAAAACTTGCCGGGCATGAAGCTGGTTTCTATGCTCAAGGTCGACTTGTCGCAAGGCCGTTGTATTTCTCCCGTCTGTTTTATGTACATGCACTTTATGTGCTGATGAACTCCACGGGCTCCGAGGTGCCCATCAAATGGATATGAAAGGGAGGTGTTCAATCCGTCGACCTATTCTCTTCAGGTTCGACATCAGAGAATTCAAGACGTGCACGCAAGTTGCTACGACATCTTGCAGAACCTCGTTGCGAAGGTCACGGGCAAGTCTATGTTCGCTATGCTCAAGCAGCCGCCAACAGGATTTTATGCCTACTTGTACGTTGATCCAGTGGGAGTGATGATAGTCACCGGGCTAACGTTCACGACCACCACGACCATCGATTTGCTCGTCAACTACGACATCAGGATACCTGCAACGTACACGGCGAAGTTGACGAAGTCACGCCTAAAGGCCTAGATCATCAACGTGTTCAACATCCCACAGCCTCTCGTCACCTTCAAGCTGGCGATTACTTGGCCACTGGACAACTTGGAGTTCGAGGAGATGGCAGCGATTGCACCACCAGAGTCCAAAGGACCGCCTGCGACTCGCGGAAATACCAGCAAACGTGACAAAGGCCGCGGGAGGGGAAAACCACATGATCGTCCTGCACGCGACCGTGAACGAGACCGTCGCTGGGAACGTGACAACACGAGATGATCCTCCTCCCGAATGTCGATTACACACGTTGCTCAGTCGACATTGTCACAAGGCAGCTCCAACCTGATTGTCACAAGTTTGCCGTCCTCTTCGGCGGCACTCTGTTCCCTGCTTGGAAGGTCTGGGGATCACCACTGACGTAACAAAGTGTCACACCATTTCTTATTAGGAATTCATGGCTCATATTTACTTTTACAAAGTTGCGGCGGATAAGAGACGTACTGGTCTGGTCAAATCGCGACTCTCTTCCTATGAGCCTAACTCATGGGGGGTGCGAACAGACCTCGATGCCTCGTACAATTCGTGACAAGAGCTATGACAGTGACCATGTCCAAAAAGGATCACTGGACTGCTTGACAGACTGTGATCTACTAGCAACTCAGTAACTCTTCTGCCTTGCAAAATGCACAGAGTTTGCTCACTTTGAAGTGCTCCGCCTTATTCGCAACTTTGACTCAAGTAACTGCCAATAGCCAGAAGATTACGACTCAGTTGTAGGCAACGGATCCAAGAGTCTGCGCCTTTCCGCTTGCGCAGACCGTCGGCTGGGCGCGACACGAGAAAACATAATCTGTCCGAGTGCCTGCAGGGAGGAACAGGTAAGCAGTGAAGACATCTTCTACTATCTTTACGCTTGGCGACAACTACCGACATCAATAAGCTCTGTGAGGTGAGCTACCAGAACAGTATCAACAACAATTCCTCACGCAGTAGTAGTGTAGAAGTGTAGTAGTAGGAGTGCGAACGGGAATGGGAGTAGGAGTAGGAGTAGGGTAGCAGTAGGACTATAGGAGTAAGAGTAGGAATCGGAGCAGCAGTCGTCGTCGTAGTCGTAGTGGTAGTGGTAGGTAGTAGTCGTATAGTAGTTGTAGTTGTGGTAAGAGTCGTCGTAGGGGTAGTAGTGCTAGTGCTAGTGCTACTGCTGTTCGTGCTAGCTTGGATTTGTATCTTCACATCCGCGCCACCCAGATCAGTGGCCGTTGGACCGAGGCATTGGGCGAGAGCTGTCGAGCAGTTTTTTCGCCTTGCAGGCCAAATATTGGTTCAGGGGTCCAAACTGTGAGTGATAACTGATAGCGCTTGTGCTTCCATGTCCCATCTGCTGTCGGCCCACAAGTTCATGCTGGCCAGAGCTGATTTTTGGAAAGGGGCAACTGCTTCTGACGCGAACGGAGGCTGTAGTCTCACAATTCAGCGGGGGAAGGGACACTTGGATCTTGAGCAGGCCTAGCCTCTCTGATTGCCCACGAGCGGCATCAAGGTTTATCTGATAGCTCCGGCAACCTGTCAACCCACGACCCAGCACACTCAGCAAATGTCAAGAAATGTTTAGACATCCTCAAGCAGTGGTGTTGTTTTCACCCCTGCAGGTGTTCGGTGCCATGGGCCTCCCGATCAGGATTCAGGGTGTCTGAATTTCCATCTTCATGACATTCCATGGACGCGGCCTACGGGCTCAACTTCTTGTTGCTGTGCGCAACCCTCTCGGGTGGCACTAAGGGTGTTATGCACGCAACCCAAAAGTCCATATTCGAGTCCCCATCCGCCAGCTGTTAACCCTCACGGCCCCTTAATTCCCAAACTGTCTCCAAGAAATCATGCTCAGCCTTTAAATCCTTGTGTATTCAATGGAATCTGTAACGCTGGAGGACTTACGAACCGATTATTGCTTTGACGACACGCATTGTGATTTTGCACCAGCGAGACTTCAGTTGCTGTCCTGTTCAACAAGTTTCCCTAGCTCGAGATGCCAGCCCATTTGCGATCCGTCTTTAAAGCGTTTTTGCCGTGGGTTCGGCTTGTAAGTTCAGTAGCCAAGGCGTGCAATGCATGTTAGTTTTTTGATTTTTTTTGCATTCTGTGTTAAGAATGCAGCTACGGTTTTCTTTGCAGAGTTACTCAAGCACCATCCCCAAGCAACCACTACACTCAAACCTTGTAGTTTGTATGCCTTTGGTAAACTTGGTGGCTCCCATGGGCACGGCTTTTCACCCTGAGCCGAAAATTAGATTAATACTGTTTGATCGCATGTATGGCGGGAGCCTCCTTGGTTTTAAGTCTGTTGCATGATAGCAACAAAAAGAGCGCATCCAGGGGTGCACCTAGGTTGTAACAGTGATTCTTCCGAGGATTGGTATACTGCCTTGTATCCGCCTTGGCCGTGGCCTTCGCAGCTCACCTGTGACACACCAGCAGTCGTGCTCATGTCAGTGCTTGCTCCATGGGCCCCCCAAACCCAACCTAGGGCACCCATACCGTTTTTTGTGCTTGCTGTGTTATTCGACTAGCACCATCAAGATATGGAACGTTTGAAGATACAGCGTTTGCGCTGCCTGGGTAAACCATGGCAGGCTCCGCTTGACCCTAAACCAAAGCACGGAAGCAGGCCTTGATTGTCCGAGTGATTACCAAATTCCTGTAGACTTACCTCACACAAGGACCCATAAATTAGATACTTGGGACAGCCCAGGCCGAACTCTTAATGTGACGCGACGTATGACGATTTTGACCCTACACTCCGAAAGGCCAAAAACCTCAGACTTTTTAGACCCTCGACTTGAGCAGGGCTATGATTTCTGCCAGGAAACCCAGTTCGCCATGCCTTCGACCGAGCCACTCGGTTCGGCTTTTGAGGTTTTAACTTTGATATAGCATATAGGGGGTTTGTCTTCCAACTTGGCGTTCTCTGCCCTCAAGTAAGATGGGGACCTGTGACAATAGGCCTCTCTTTTGGCTGTCGTTTTGGATCGAATCTATGTTGGTTCCCTTGTTTCCTGCAGCTGCCAAGGGAGGTGCTGCTACAGTGTTTATTGAGATTATATCTGGGTCTCGAATTTTGCCGCAGCCTCTTATCGTAACAGCAGCTCTGAACGGTCTGGTTGTAGGGTTTGTAGTAGTAGGGTTCTGGTTTGCGAGATTGGGTATCAAGAGTTCTAAGTCGGAGACAGGTTTGCAATTGTGTTTGTGGGGCTTCGAGCCTGATTCATTGAAGAAACCTACTGTCGAGGTTCTTGTTGTTGGATGGTTTCGCCGCTACACCTCTCCTCTGCTTCTTCGCCTTGAACGCGCCGTGGCGGCAGGGCAACAAGTGTGCCTTGTGGAGCGCCAAGGTTTATCGGATCCTTAAGGGAGGGTGGTTCAAGCGGGGAGGGTCCTAGGGATCCTTAGGGAGCGTAAGGGAGCCCTAGGGAGAATTGGGGATCATTGGGTTATACACCCCTCTTAGAACCCCCTCCCTTAAGGATCCCATAAAAGGTAGCACACACCTTGAGAAACCATCCCCTCCATCCACAGTCTTGATTACCTTTTATGCAATGTTTGCTGCTTCGTAAGATGGGCTAGGTCCGTCAGCACCAAACATGATATCTGCGCACGAACCACTGTCTTTCGCACCTTGGTCTTGTGCTGCGGCTGCTCAGGGAATGATTTTGGCTTGTGTTTAGGCCGCAGCGACAGTAGAAGAAGAGAAGCGGACGGGAAGCAATGCACTAGCACCATCCTTGCACTCCCTCGGAGTCCCATCTGGTTTCGTTGCCCGCGAATGCCTTCTCTAGTCGGAAGTTGTGGGCCCTACCTGTTTGACATCCCAGCGGATCATGCCGAACAATCCGAAACACGAAAACCCCAACCGCATCTTGCAGCCCAAGCTCTGGAACTTCTGCTCGACTGCTTGGTAGGCTTGCTTGGCATCCTGCTCTAGACTGGTAGAAGACAAACGTTTAGTCACGGAGAAAGAAGAAGAGCACGGTATGCCTTTGTGTCTGGGGCCCAAGATTAATGCACCGGCCCAGCGAAGAAACGAGCGGCGGAGAGAAAATTCGAGATTGTCCCCTGGAAGCCAAGGTGAGGGTATGTTCATCAGGAGCTGCGTTGACAGAGAAGTGCCGAACAATCCCCGCTTTTGTGAACCAGATCCCCACGGACTCTTGCATAGACGACGAGACTTGGCATATGGCTATTAACAGATACTCAGGGTTTAGTGATGTTGTTTCCCGTTGCTTTCCAGCACAAACCAAAGATCCCCCCGGCACATGCATGACCCACATGTACATCACAGGACATGAGGTCGAGATCCGGCCTTCAGCAGACCAATGGAGATACATGATATTGATAATCTGATAGGGCAGGGCTGAGCTACACATTTTGACATGATGCGCCAACCGAAGCAAGCCTATTCACCACAAATGCAAAGCGCCTGCTCGAGGAACTACCTTTGCCCCAGCCCCAGCTCTGAGAAGTGAAGCGAGCCTCCTCGAGGTATTGCAGTTGCATTAAGCGGATTGAGCCTCAAACCTACCAGCATCTCCACCCATTGGGTGGTGAGTCTCTCCTTTCCCTACAGCAGTCGAGTAATTTTCTGCTTCAGACAGGAAAGACAATATCTGGTCCATTTCGTGCTGAACAGCAGTGCTGGCTTCAATGTCAAGCACTTTACCATAACGTGGCCTGGCAGGGTGATTGAGCTTCATCTCTAAGCCATCCCCGCGATAACGACTCCAATGCTCAAAGACCCAAGTCATAAGTCCTGCACGATGCCGCATCCCCCAGCCCCACATATCCACCATCTACACAGCGCCGGGCTTGGCGTGCCAGGCGCAGAGGAAGGCTTTCGACATTGCGCAAAATATTGCGGCTACTTGTGGGTTTATGTGAGGGCTCGGCAAGTCGCGGCAGGGTTACCCCGAAAACCTGAAATTGTTTGATCTAAGAATCTACCCCATCCCTGGGCCAGGCAGGAGCTCTTTTCCAAGAACTTCATTCTCCTGGGCGGCCTTCTTTCAGGTATGGTCGCAGTGCTTTCCCGCATTTACTGACAGACACCAGAGACGCAGACGCTCCGGGCTCTATCTATATAGGGTTCAGAGCAGCGCATATCGCGAGAGCGCCGTAAAGTACGCACCAACAAAAACCCAGAATCAAGGACCTGAAGTCTTGAAGTGGCATGCCGTGAGTTTGGAACACCAGCGACATGTTATACGCTTACATACAGCATATTACAGCATGCTTAAAAGTAGTTGGTCAATGCTGGCTTTGAGAGGTCGGTTCTCCCATTAATGAATCATGTAGCCCTATAAGCCCTTCTCACAGAACAACTTACAAAAAGTTCTCCCGAGAACTGTGTATGAGCCTGCTTGCAAATTCCGGGCCGAGCCGCCGAGCGCGCGTCGGCCCGGTTTTTTCCGCTTCTTGGAGGCAACCCGGACAGAGGCAGCTGGTGGTAGCGGGTAGCGCATGTTTAGCGCCAGCGTGATACTGACACAGCAAAGCGGGTTCGGTGGCGGTCGTAAGATAATGGAATGGATCCGTAGACGTAGATGCCTCAGGGGTCGGAGATTGAGCGCTGGCCCCGTGAATTCCCGCGGTCCGATGGCTCAGAGTGCCAGCTGGCCGAAAGGCGCTGGCCACGCAGAAGAAACCAAGAAACGGCAAGCTCTAGCTACCTCATGTAAGGGTGCCGAAGTTTCGGATGCTCCAGCATAGGTCGTGAAACGGTAGCGGAACACAACGACGACTACGACCAAAAAGATGACAAAGACGAGCACGACCACGGACCACCATTACCACCAGTGCATGATCAGGAGACGACCGGGAGAACACCCGGACAGCACCACCACCAGGACCACCACCCCCCAATCGGGCAGCGTTCTTGCGGACAATTTTATCAGCCTGCGAGTGTTTTCGGGGCGTCACAGCCAAGATGCTTCCCCAGGTACTGGCGGGATTCCGACGCTTCGAAGCCTAAATGGGCCCATCGTGTTGGAATTTGCATTGGATCGCACTTTCCGGGTTCCGGAGGTTGCAGGCACACTGCGACCTTGAAGAATGGGACAGAAGCACAGCAGAATCTTCCTCGTGGTGACACTGACGAGTTCTGAATTCTCCGTCCACGCAATGCAAGATCTCAAAAATATGCACCACACTATTTGGGGAAGAAAGCCTTGACAGGACGAAGCCGGGGCTGTGACAATGGGTCCCAGGCATTCATAAGACGC
Organism: Symbiodinium necroappetens; assembly: GCA_905231915.1. Taxonomy (NCBI): domain Eukaryota; class Dinophyceae; order Suessiales; family Symbiodiniaceae; genus Symbiodinium; species Symbiodinium necroappetens. The sequence continues at coordinate 1,753 of CAJNJA010014997.1, read as the reverse complement.
CTTCAAAGGTCCAGCCGCGAAACCCAGCAATTCTCGCCATGTCAGTTCTTGGCTGGCTCTGAAATCTACGCAAGAGGAGGCTGTTAGGCCGCATTTGGCACCTGACTGTTTGTGCTACAAAACAAGTACGTGTTGCCATCAGCCGCTTTTGACTCTTCCCAACCAGTGATCAGATGGCTCTGCATGGGTTGTTAGATGCACTCGTTGCTTGTCGAGTGGATGTACTTGTGGCGTACACGTCTGAAGACAAGAAAGCCCGCTACAGGAGAAATTTGCGGGGCGTCAACATGCCTTTTTGACTGGAACTGCTTCCCCTGGGGTGCGAAAATCGCATCCGCCTGGGAGAGCCACCACCATGATGGACGCAGGTTTCAAGGCTCTGACTAACCTTTAGAGGCTTCATCCCTAAACGGAGATTGACCGAGATCTGTATGACCCTCACCTTGAAAGGAGATTTAGCTCAAGCACTTCGCAGACCTTGCGCCCTAGAACCCTGCTGAGGATGGTGGAGGGTTGCCCGCAAAAGGCCGAAGGAGTATCAGCCTATGGCCTGCGGTTGGAATCGAGACTTCGCAGGACTCGTGCCACCTCTGTGAGGTCTCACGGCAGAATCACGATAACCGGCTACGACAGAATGGCTGCTTTAGCGTACAAGGCTCTAACGGCTAGTTAATGGCCGAAAGCTTGCAAACATTGTGCAGCTGAGCAGCCCGAGTCGAGGCCCGAGGCCAACTTTCAACAGTCATAGACTGCTAGCTGTCTCTGGAGAATTCCGGAACGACTTTGATGTGTGAGGCTGACCTTTTTGGCCTGCGAAGGGGTGAGGAAGATCTTGCGAGGATTTAATCTGGCAGTTTGAATTAAAAACCTTGGCTCTGTTGGCCCTTTGTAAGATACTCATGAACAGTCAGGGAGAGATACACCTTGCAAGAACATCCCCCTGACTGCGTGAAAAATGCGCTTTTTTACAAAAGGCTCCGGGACCCTGCAGCCCTCCGGGAAGTTTAGGGATGTCTAACGTGGGAGCCGTTTGGCAATTTCGGAACTCTGAGTTTTTCGTAGAGTCATCAAGGTTGCTGATCGTGTGGACCTGCTTCCACTTAGTGCCTGCGTCGGGTGAACATCCTGAGTCTAAGGAGGCTTAGAAGCAACCATTTGGGGTGAGAAGGCTTGACTCGCTACTTCTAAAGGGCCGCCTTTCCTGCAACGAAAACGTGTGTTCATGCCGTGGTGCCGCACTTGAACAATCGAGACTCAGAATCAGATGTTGCTTTTAACTTGGAATCTAGCCCCAAGCCCTCTCAGCCGTTTGATTGGTGCGAAGGCTACGTCTTGAAATCGCGAGAGATCCACGAAGTCTACTGACACTTGTTTTCGGAGAATCTCATGGAATCCCGTAGGCTAGAGCAGTCAGGAGGGATCGGGAAACTGGCCGGCAGATTGTTGGATCTGCATCTGCAGCTTTGCACAATGCGGTCGGGTACCGACGAAGACGGCGAAATATTGCAGTGTGCTGTCGCTTCTGATGTTCTTGCGACATCCTGCTCCTGTACTCCTACTACTACTCCTACTCACCACCACCACTACTACTACTACTACCACCATCACCACCACCACCACCACCACCACCACGGCTGCTGCTGCTGCTGCTGCTGCTGCTGCTACTGCTGCTGCTGCTGATGCTGCTGCTGCTGCTGCTACTGCTACTGCTACTGCTACTTCTCCTACTGCTACTACTACTACTACTACTACC
>CAJNJA010014995.1:287-11954 GCA_905231915.1 Symbiodinium necroappetens | reverse complement strand
GGCAGCAGACCACATCAAAACCAGCCAGTCCCCCTCTAGACGCTCGATTCCACAAGTGCCCACTTGAGACGCACGTCACTGGCAGCACACCACATCAAAACCAGCCGTTCCCCATCTAGACCCTCGATTCCACAAGTGCCCACTGGAGACGGACATCAGTGGCAGCACACCACAATATCAAAACCAGCCAGTCCCCATCTAGACGCCTGATTCCACAAGCGCCCTCTCGAGATGCGCAACAGTGGCATGACAGCACATCAAAATCAGCCCTTCCCCATCATCAACGATCTAACGTGTCACGACATATTCTGTGGCCGATACGGCTTGCCAAATTGCTTCCATGTTATATGTTGCCTCGGCAAATCCAGCATCCACTGCTGCNNCATTTCCCCCAAGTAAACGCTCGCGGCAGCGACTTTGCTGAAATCGTTCCCCCAGTGACTACAAGGATCCAAACAGAGCGGCAGCGACCAGGGCATATGGGAGCAGGAGGAGGAGGAGTAGTAGTAGTGGTGGTGGTGGTGGTGGTGGTGGTAGCAGCGGTCGGCTTTGCGTGCGGCCTATGTGTGTCGTTGGAGTAGCATCATTGCTGTCGCGGCGCAGAGCGCCCTCGCCAGCTCTTTGCTCGAGTTTTCCTTGGACACCGTCGCTTCTGCTGCCGGCGAGCTAGCTGTGCATGGAGCCTTGCAAAACGAACTCTGGCTCCACGCTTCGGCTCCCAGCCGACTCCCGGCGAGAGCCTAGGTCACTGGCGCAGCGTAGGCTGCAGGTGCAAATGCGGACTGCAAATGCATTGGGATCGCGCTCGTACCGGCAAAAAAAATTGTGCGAAAAGCAGTAGTAGTCGTAGCAGTAGCAGTAGCAGTAGTAGTAGCAGTAGTGGTGGTAGCAGCAATAGCAGTAATAATAGTAACAAAAGTAGAAGTAGCAGTAGCAGTAGTCGTAGTACTAACAGTAGTAGTAGTAGTAGTAGCAGCAGGAGTAGTTATAGTAGTAGTAGTAGTCGTAGTAGTAGTAGTAGTAGTAATAGTAGTAGTAGTAGTAGTAGAAAAAGTAGTAGTAGTAGTAGCAGCAGTAGCAGTAGTAGTCGTCGTAGTCGTAGTAGTAGTAGTAGTCGTAGTAGTAGTAGTAGTAGAAGTAGTCGTAATCGTAGTGGTCGTAATAGTCGTAGTAGTCGTAGTAGTCGTAGTAGTAGTAGTAGTAGAAGTAGTAGCAGTAGCAGCAGCAATAGCAGTAGGAGAAGAAGATGAAGCAGTAGTAGTAGTCGTCGTAGTCGTAGTCGTAGTCGTAGTCGTAGTCGTAGTCGTAGTCGTAGTCGTCGTCGTAGTCGTCGTCGTAGTAGTAGTAGTAACAGCAGCAACAGCAGCAGCAGCAGTGGCAGTGGCAGCGGTGGTGGTAATAGTAGTAGTAGTAGTAGTAGTGGTAGTGGTAGTGGTAGTGGTAGTGGTAGTGGTAGTGGTAGTGGTAGTACTGGTAGTAGTAGTCGTCGTCGTCGTAGTCATAGTAGTCGTAGTCGTAGTAATAGTAACGCTAATAGTGGTAATAGTGGTAGTAGCGGTAATAGTGGTGGTAGCATTCGTAGTAGTAGTAGTAGTAGCAGCAGCAATAGTAGTCGCAGTAGTAGTAGTTCTAGTAGTAGTTGTTGTTGTCCCACGACGACGACGACGACTACTACTTCCGCTACTGCTACTGTTACCGGCACCACCACGACGACGACGACTGCTACTAATAGTAGTGGTGGTGGTGGTGGTGGTGGCGGCGGTGGTCGTAGTAGTCGTCGTCGTCGTAGTACCAGCTTGTGGCGGCAGCAGCTCGGTAGAAAGTGTTTGGGGGCGCACACCAAATGGACCCTGATCATCCCGAACGCAATATGTGTTCGACAATTGCATGGGACGGGTATCTGGCCGTATTGTACGTGCTGTGGACTTGGTGACTTGGTGCGGTGCGGGTGCCGTGATGTAGGCGCACGACGCCACAGCGAAAGCTCTTCGACATGCATGATCCCGGCAAGCTGGAAAATGCGCATGGCGCCACAGCAAGAGTGGCTCGACACGCACGATCCCTGTAGAAAGTTCATCGGCGAGCTTGAACATTCGCACGGCGGCACAACGAGAGTGCTTCGACAGGCCCGATCCCTGTAGAGGGTTCATCGCGCCGAACCCCGCTAAACCCACCCCACGCCAAGAAATATACAATAAATGAGACTGGCGGTGTAGGTGCTCTGGCTGTAAGGTGCTGCGCTGTAGGATAGGTGTGGTGGAGCAAAGCAAATTTTTTCCAATGAATCCATCGCGGTGCTTTCGGGAAAAACTGTTTACCCGTCGTGCCTGCCGAAATTCAGATAACCACAAGGACGAGCTGGAGAGGCAGAACAATGTGGACACGCCGCACTCTGGACATTTCGAGCGTTTAGAAGCAAAACCTAGATGAGACTGCATCGTAGGCGGAATCCCGCATCCCCGGGGAAAAGGGACAATGGCAGTCACCAGCATGACAGTGGATTCATGCGACTCTCCACCAATACACGTACCTCGCTACAGCTTGAGCCGTGGAACTGTGGAGCCTCGCGGTGTGTTTTCGTGTGCCCGTCTGCCCCTCGCGTGGACACTGACCAATACCCGTTTAAACACTTAACAGAAGAGCCCCGTAGTGTTAACACTTTCTTAGAGAAAACTCCACGCGTTCTGTGCTAACTTCGAAACAGCGCATCTGCATCGAGATCGACAACTGGGCTGTCTCGAAACACTCAAGACACGTTTGGGATGCATTGTCACGTGATTTTTCCGTCCATGTCCACCTATCTAAGCACGGCGCCCTGGATCATTGATTTGGTTCGGGTCCACTCACTCCATCCATCAAGCCACGACAGCACAGCCAGCAATAACATGTGACTATATATAGTCGACGCACTTGCATCCGAAGGACGAAAATTCAAACAACACGCCTGAGCTGAACGCATTTACAGTCAAGCTATAACGTGCGTCACGGACCACGATGCGCCGACGTCCAAGAGCAGGCAACCGCAGCCGTGCACGATGGGCTCATGGGCCAGACGTGGGGCCACGCAGACCTCCGAAGGGGCATGGGCCTGAACCTCTAGCGCCCAGGAACCGAGATGCGCCATGCCTCTATAGGGCCGGCAGCATCCTCCTGTTGCGGATCAACGCAGCAGCCATGCCATGCCGCACCGGTCAACTCGAACAACTCGTCACGTGTCACGGCGCACAAACACACGTACATTCGGACGGTCGCTGCATTCGTTTGGCTCCGCTGCCGTGGCATTTTTAAATGAGCCTGTATTCAAGTTGAAGGATCATGCAGCCCCGTGAAGCTCCTTCTCGCGCTTGGAGCTCTTACAGTCGCTCCCGGTCTTGATTCCGTTGCAGAATCATATACAAGATGACTGTGCATTCGTATACAGCTTGTGCTATTGCCTGCTCCATAACCGTGCGCGCTCCCTGCATGTGTCCGACCGGTTGCGTGCTGGGGAAGCTGGCAGAATCCGCAAAGGCAAGGCAACGCATCGGAGGGCAGAGGCTGAAGTTCTGGGTGTGTCGCAGCACGCCCTGTTTAGGGTTTAGGGTGTAGGGTTTAAGCAGGAATCGCCGCAAGAGCAAAACCCTGCGCTCCCCGAATTCCGAACGAACGAACCAGTCTGAAGGCCTTCCGCCGCTGGCATATTCCAAAATCTCCTGAGAGTGATTGATTGTTCCCTCGTGCCGTTTCGTCTTTCTTCGAGAATCTACGAGCGGAAGCTTCTTTCAGGCATACGACGAGTTAGCTGCATGAAAGCGAGTAGTCTCATTGTCCGATGATCCATAACCGCAAAGCCAAACCCTCAAACCACCCATCCGAAACTCCGGAAGTATCTTACCAAATTTGATGTCAGGATTCTAGCCGGCAGTCTAAAGCAATCAGAAGGCAAGCGATAACCTGTTCCAGCTTAGTCGGCCCGTTTTCATTTCAAGCACCCCTGAATCCTGCATCCCCCGACGGCATTCGAAATTACGTCAACGAGCCCCAGCATTCCGCAACAAGGGAACTCAGTTTCTGCGAGCAGAGTACAATGGAGCCGGGGATTGAGTGAAGAAAGAAATAGATTTGGCGCAAGGGCGTTATATGGTTTCATACGGTCTCATAAAGGGGCCTCACGATTTTTTACAGGTTCCTGGCGGTTAGGCGTACCCGGTCAAACCTTGCGAGTTAGGACTTTCAGAGTTTTGGGGTTCTGAGGAGGCTGCTAATTTATAAAGCAGAGGGTTCACATTCGACATGTCTGTTGATCGCGCTTTTCCCTAAGTCACAGCTAGCCTACCCCAGTCCCAGGAGCCTTTCGGCGCTCTGGGGCTTTACGGCTTCGGGTGCAAGCTTTAGGGCGTTTGAAACCTTGACCCTTTAACAGTGGTGGGGTATGACCCTGTCTGCTAAAGTGTGCAATTCCTATAACTTCCCGCGGAAACTCTGTGCAGCCAAAGCTTCGTAGAAGTAGCCATTACCGATGAAGAGTTCCTCAGTACCGGCAGTTTTGGTGGGCCCCATATCGACTTTGTGAGTGTGAGACTATGCGTGCACAGCAACACTCATCGAATCAGCACAGTCCTGATATATACTACATCGCTCCGATTGTGGAATGTGCCTTCAGTTTACATGCCTTGCAAGATCATGATCCATGCAGGGTCTGGGGGTGCTCGAGAAATCTCTCGAGACGTCAGTCGACAGTCCTTTGCCTCGATGAGGTACATAGGTTCGGCAAAGTTGTGGCTTGAATTCGCTGAGCTTGAAAGGTTCAATCACATGTTACGAGTAAGGGTGGGAGAACTAGGCTTCACAGACACAAGATAGGTGTGGCAAGCTGCATGGAGCCGGATGATGTTCGGATGATCGCAGCATTCGTAGAGCATGATTGCCTGGCGAGCGAGCTCTGCGTGGATCGGATGGAGAGGGTTTCCTTCTCAAACCAATCCCAAACACACAACCCTTGAAGCCCTCACTATAGCGAGACAGGCAACAAAAGGGCTCATTAAAGTGTGTCCGAAGAGCCCTCTGGGTGCATGGGGCTGAAGCTGGGCTGCTGATTCGAACACCGTCTATCTAGACACAAACAGCACCTGCCAAGGTTCGAAGCAAGTTAGAGTTAGAGGTAGGGTTCGGCATGTAGACACCCAGCCAAGGCATCAGACGGACACGTCCGACCTAAAACACCCCTAGACCTGAAAGGACTTAAATGTAAACGAGCATATAAAACACCCCAAATATCCCTAAGTCACTTAAATTCTCCTACGGTCCTAGACCCTTTAAAGCATTACAACGGGCCCCAAACGTCCGGTCCCAGCAGCCTGGCGTTTAATCAACTCAGGTGTTCGGTCGTGCTTGGAGCTTCTGTCTGCTTTCCTGGCAAGGTCTCTTGGGGGCCCTTGATGCTAGAAGGTGTTTTGGGTTTAGGGTGTATACGGTTTAGGATTTAGGGTGTAGGATTTAGGGTTTAGGGTTTGGGGATGCTCTAAAGCATAGGGCCCGATATGGGCTTGTAGAGCTTTGGGGTTCCATAATATATTCGAAACGACAAGGGTCCTAGTAGAATAGTGCCACAAGGCTTCTGTCAGGGTTCCGCAAAACTGTAAATTGAAGCTCATGTCTCCTTATAGCGGAGGTCTTGTTTCTCTGTGGGTTCTGAGAAGTTCTATAGTATAACGTTCCTAGATGTAAAGGTCCTAACAGTGTCCCGCTTTAGGGTTTATAGGGTTTAGTGCTGACCAGGAGTTTGAGTCGCCGCGCAAAACCATTGTCAAGACTGCCCGCAACTCCCTGCAGCTCCGATATCACAGCGCCAACGCATGAAACTCGGAGTTCCAGAACGGAAACTTTCATAAAATACAGTCTTCGGCCCAAGCCTAAGCCAACAGAGAGCAGCAAGCGAATGCTGGCACGGGGTGTCATATGCACCAAGCCGTGTAATTGATGTTCCTCTCGTCTAAAGGTCCAGGTATGCGTTGTGCTGAATATACTTGTGCCTTCAGAATAGGTTGTTGCTTTCGGGCTCCTTTCACTAGCTCTTAGGAAGAGGGTGCGAACGTCCTGAAGCTGCTCGAATTTTCGAGAACCACATCTCCAACACACAAAGCTTAAACCGCAAATCAAACATCCGAAACCCTGCAACCCGCCGGCAGCCCTTAAACTCCTAAATCCCTCAAGCCCCCATGGTCCTGAGATTGTGCTGCTTGCAAGCCAACAAGTTGTCCTTGCAGAGGCTTTCTGTGTCCACATGCACCAGGAAGAACATCGTAAAGACAAGACCACGACAATCGCCATCTCCAAATTCATGTATATCCACAACCCACATGCGCAAAAACTGCCCTCGCCTCCACCACCAGCTTCACCACCATCACTATCACCACCACCGCCGCCGCCGTCACCACCAGCACCAGCCCCAGCAGCCCAACCACCAACGCGGTCGTGCATCATCACCACAACCCATCAGCATGGAGGGCTTTCGGGCGAAAGGGGGTAAACTAAGGGGCCTTTAACAGGACCCGTATTGGAACAAGGAGTAGCACCTTGGATTCCCTCTGTATGCCGTGGCCAACACTCTGGGCTGACGTGGTTCAGGTCAAAACGGTGGCGCAGTGAAGGAAAACACTGCTCAAGCAAGGACGACCTGTGCAGCAGATGGCCACAAATAGCAGCCAAGCTTCCGTCTTCTTGTCAGACACGAGTCCTTGCTTGCGTTGGGACGACGCTTGGGCATGATGGATTTCTACAGGTGAGGAAGTTGCGTGGAATGCGTGCCGGCTGCTCCGGCATGATACCCTGCACCCTACCCCTCGATCCGAAACTAAAAGCCTGGAGCCCAAACCCCGAAGGCTCAGTCCTAACCTTCCTGCGCAAAGTCGAGGTCACTTCCTAGATTGAAACCTACAGGTGTTATAATCCAAGAAGCAAGGCCGTAGCCTTGACATCAGTCCAAAGAAGGAAACCCAAGCTCATCCCTCCCAAAAGCCCTAAATATTGCCAGCGCTGCGAAGATGACTAGGTTCTGCTGAGACGCACCGTCGGTACACAAAAATCATGACATTTACGACCATTACGTAGCCTATTCTGAATGAATCTAACCATCTAAAAAGGTTCACGTGGCCCAACTCAGGCCCAGTGTCGGATCACCACTTTCGTCCGCTTGGAGAGCATGGTATCTGAGAAGAAATACCTCAGTTGCAAAAGTGGTGGGATCTGGTGTTTCAGACAGAGGAGGTTTGGGTTCTTCAGGTGTGGGGTTGGGCTCTCATAGGGATATTCGCGACGGAGGGTTTGGGTTCTACGGGTTGAGGGGGTTGGAGGTTTGTAGCTCCGCGGTTTTGGTGTTTGCGAATTGGGTGGTCTACGGTGGTTTCATGGGATAAAAGTGTATGCTGTCTTGGGGTTTAAGCTTGCGCAGCTTCAATTGCAAGTCCATCTATAGGCCCAAGGAAAACAACAATGAACCCATAGGCCCCTTCTTATTACATCATCAATGTTGTGATAATGAATGTGAACCCCTAAACCCTAAACCCTAACCCATAAGGCCCATAAGGCTATTATCTGAAGACATGCAGGATGTTGCTCTCAAGACTTCCTAGCAGATGTGAGCAGAGTCACTGGAGCAGTCGTATGACAGAGTGCGTGCGTGCGTGTCTGGGGCTATATGAGAGGCCAAAGTTTAAGCATCACCAAACCCAAAGCACCCACATCTTAATATGTGCAAGAGCTTCAAGGGGTTCATGCTCGAGGGGATTGCAGGCTTGCTGGGGATTGCGGGGTGCCGTGATTCCGCTTTCAGGGCTTCAGGGTTCATAATCTCCATCAAACTCCATGTCGAGTAGCAAGGCAGCCACATCGTGGTCGGCAGTCAACTGAGCACAGAGGTCTTCTTGGGTGCAGGGGCACAGACGTCAGTTTGATGGTTGATGCCGAAGCTTACTTTGACACTTACTACGAAAGCTCCACCCAGGACCCTCAATCATGAACCCTGCATCCGAAAGCATGCAGCTCGGAGAAGTTGTCTACGGACCTTAGTAGCCAACTGGCTCGTCTAGGGCGGTGGGAGTTGGCCTTATCCTGGCTGCAGGGGGCATCAATGGAGTTCCTGTAGCAGCTCTGCCGGGGTCCTCATGATGTCATGTCAAGAGCAGCGATGATGAGAAAGCCGCGACTTCAGAATGATATAGAGATGATCATCGCTGCTTGTCTCACAACCGCCGCGACGCCGTAGCTCCGAACAGCAGAGAAAAACCACGGTCATAATCAGGAGTCAAGAGGACCAGGGGAATGACAAGAACCATCACATGACGACCACCATCATCACTCATTGCCATCATCGTCGCTATCAGACACTATCAACAGCATTAGTTTGGCAATTACTTCATGGTCCTTGGACACATCCCCAGACATGTCCCAGCATTTCAGTCCGAGCGTCGATGTCAGGCAGCATGATTTTCCTTGGCTCCCGGGTCGGCTCTGGTAGGGTTTGTCAGGCTTTAGGAGTTTAGGGTTTAGGGTTTAGCAGGCTTTACGGTCTTATCGGGCTTAGCTTCATTTCGTTTCTTTAGGGGGGATTGTGCAGGGCAGTAGATTCAGAATTCAAGGTTGTGTCATGCGGGAGGGCAGCTGCGATGGTTAATGAGATGTGAACGGCCAAACCCTCTATCCTTCAATAGCTTGGGTTTTCAATGAACCAAAGATACCCAAAACCTAACCTATCGACCAACAAAAAACAAAAAGGCATTGTAACATTTTCGTTGGCAAAGTTTCTGAACCCCCCAAGCCGCAATGCTGGATCCGCGTATTTTTGCTCTCGGCCCTAACCCCCGAACCCGGATCCCGGACCCGCAACAAGTACCGGTTTAGGGCTCAGGGTTGTAACCCTGGTGTTAATAAACCCTGTGGGCTTCTAAAAGGCTTATATCCATGGGGTGGATAGCAGAAAACAAGAGAAAGTAGCTTCACAGAAGAACCCGCGAGCTGTTACGTTTTCTCCCTGAAGTACCTGCCCCAAACCTTTTCGGACTTCGGGCTTATGATCTTCCACAGAACTGCTCCCCAGGCAACAAGGGATCCGTCGCCGAGAATGGCCGAAAAAAAGCCTGGAAGAGGTTTGGATCATTTTGGATCTGCTGCACAGTCTTCAGCTGACCCAGCACAGCGCTGCTGTCGCCACCCAAGTCAGCATCACCCCAAGTCACAGTAGACCCGTCCCCAAGAATGGCAGCAAAAGCGCCGCTGAAAGAGGCCTGGATCTGCCACACATTCTTCATCCGACTCTGCAGAGCACGACAGCGAAAGCATAGCCAGAGGTTTGGCCATGTCGAACATTTTTCAGCTGCCCCTGTACATCACTGCTGTCGCCACCATCGTCAGCATGACGGATCTACCACCAAGAATGGCGGCAAATGCATTGCGACTGGCTTGAACCTTGACTCTGCTGAACGATCTTCAGCAGTTCCTGCACAGCACTGCTGTCGCCACCAGGGTCGGCATCACCCCAGCTCACGACGGATCCGTCACCCGGAGAGGCACCTAAAGCAAGGTCAGTGGTTTGGATCTGCTGCACGTTCTTCAGCTGACTCTGCACAACAAGACTGTCGCCACCAGAGCGTGCGTTACCCCAGGCCCCAACGGATCCGTCCCCCAAAATGGCATCAATAGCGCCGCCAGAGAATTGAACCTCAACACTGGTTACTTATCTGCAGCAACGTCAGCGAGTTCCCACTGTGAATCCTGGCTTTCTTAGTCGGTGCGATCCGTCCAGAACAACTCCGGAGGAGTCCAGCAGCCGCCCTTTCCCGACTAGTGCGATCTGTGCTCGCCGTGTCAACGTCTGCACAGTTTCATCCACGCCTGTTTGAACAGTAGCCTCTTGCCGCTGAGCAGTTCGACTTCAGCAGTGATCGGCATCTCAGACCGGCTACGGTAACAAGCCGCAACGATGGATCGCTAGAGCAAGGCCCTATCTCACTACATGTACTGGAAGGAGACCTGTTTAAGGAGGTCGAGTCTACTCCAATTCTTGCCCAATTCAGACACCGGCACTGGTCTCACCAGGCCGGTGGGGTAGTGATACAGTATCACAGAGTCTTGGTTTCTGTCGGCTTTTGCTATGTCTGCTTCCGGCGTCAGAAACTCGATTCGGAGGAAGCTTGTCTTGTCATGGCAGTACTGTACTGCCATGACGCGACAAGCGCCCTCCGAATCGAGTCTCGCACGCCCGAAGCTGAGGGTCTGCTGCTGGGAGAGTCGCTGGAACTGATACAGAGAAACGTAGTCTGTGAAAAACCACTCGTTTCCTGTAAGAGCCTTGGCTACCTTGTACCTGGGTGCCGTCCCCTACGGATACCAAGTTTACAATTTGAAAACTTGGTATCCGTAGGGGACGGCACCCAGGTAGTCTCGCTGTCCCACTGCTGGGACAGCGAGACTACCTGGGTGGCGTCAGGCTAGTCCAGTCCCTAGATCCCTTACAAGGTCTGGGTCCTAGGGCCCAATTGCAGGGGGTCTGACATCTCGCAGACCACGGCCACCTGAGATTTAGGTTAAGGCTTAACTTTTCACGGTTAAGGCGGTTTTGCGAAACCCAACACAGCTTTGGCTTTGGAATTGGAAGGTTTCGGGACGGTTTGACGTTTCTCGGCCTGCAGCGTCTATCAAAGTGCACACACACTGAACAGACTCCGCCAACCCTATATAGAACTCTGCAGGTTTTGAGCCCGAGGTCGTCTACAACAAGGGATCCTTTCTCTCATCCTCTGAGCCACCAAGGCAGGGAATTCCAAAACTTGGAAGCAGAGATCAGGGTTAAGTTAAGGGTTTAGGGTTTAGGGTTTGGGGTTTAGGGTTTAGGTTTAGGGTTTAGGGGGTATAAGGGTTAAGGGTTTAGGGTTAAGACTTCCCCTGCTACTCCGCCTGCTTCCTTCCAATGGCTTAGGACTGAGGCCTGCTGGGATCATCGCGGCAGGAGTTTTTTTCTGCAAAACGGTTCGAAAGCATAAGGCTTTTCGGTTTAGCTACCTTGAGCAAGCTCTTCTTGAAACCCTGAAGCTGAAGGATCATCAAAATCTGAGAATGTATACCATCAATTGTTGAGGGATTTAAGGAATCTAGGGGCTTTAGAGGCGTGACATCTGCTAGAATGACTTACGGGTTTGAGTGTGATGTCGAGGAGATATGCATATGAACGGAAGGCGATGTGGGAGCTTGGGGCTGCGTGGGAGGTTCGAAAGCAAGGAACCGACGTCCATAAGGTAATGCATGATTTCTATCATCAACAGTATTACTACGTTTAGAGTCCACCACCTGGACTCCCAAGTAACCATTCTGTTCAAGGGACTTACAAGGGAATAATTCATAATAAGGGTTCCCCTAGACGTGTAGGTTTCCGAGGGTCCAGGGGTTACCCATGAGCCTAAACCCGAAACCCTAAAACCCTAAACCCTAAAACCCTAAAGCCCTAAACCCTAAAACCCCTAAACCCTAAAACCCTAAACCCTAAAGCCCCTAAGCCCTAAAGCCCCTAAGCCCTAAAGCCCCTAAACCCTAAACCTGGGCCAGGATTCTCTAGCCGCTCCTCGAAGGTCAAAGGCCTGTCCGAGGCCTCAGCCATCCGAGAATAGGGCTGTAGGGCTTCAGGGTTTTAGGGCTTTA
>CAJNJA010014994.1:0-10095 GCA_905231915.1 Symbiodinium necroappetens | reverse complement strand
TTGTAACAAGGTGTACAACACCCCATCGCAAAGAAACGTCAAGTTGCGCAGCGACTTGTCCCTGAACCGCGCCCACGCTAACGGAGCCTGACGCAAACCGTAAAGTGCCTTGCGCACGCGCCACCTCTGATCAGCGGATATTAGCTTCATTTCAACTAAAAGAGCCGGTGGCTTAACAATAATTACTTCATTCGACCCCAACTCCTCTGTCAGAGGTGCATGCAAAAAGGCGGTTCTTATGTCAGCTGAAAGCGCGGACCATCCCTTGTGCGCTGCAAAACCAATTGTCGTACGGACAGTCAGCCCCTCAACTCCAGATGCATAGAGATCAATCGAAGCATGCTCTGATTGTGGGATAAAATTTCCACATGCCACGCATCTAAATCGGCGTTTGCCGACCCCAGATTTCCTGGTTAATACTGCCTTCCCAGGCACTTGAGTAATCCGACAGCCGGCCTTGACAAGCTGCTCCAGCTCAGCAGTGCTTATTCGTTCCACTGCAAGATTCGTTTGCTCAAGGGATGCGATCTCCTCTTGAGCAGCTGGGATCCAAAGAGGAAGTTCGCTGCGCGCTTCGGCGACACTGACAGTCCGCGTTTGCAGGAAAATTTCAGCAGGGCCATCATCTTGGGAACTCAGAGGTACATCCTTGCTTAAAGCTCTTACAGCACATGCGGAAGACCTCAATAAGCCATCCCACAACATCCCTTCGTACCAATCCCTTCGACACTCAGTTTCCCTTAAAACCTTGCAAATCTCGCCAGCGGAACGGATATCCTCCAGGCCACTTAACTCCTTGGACATGGACCTACAGAGGCGAGCACAACTGAGATGATCTAAGGCAGCCCGATCACACCAGCTATCAAAGCACCCCTTCTCAATGATCAGATGGGGAAAGTCAACCTCGTAGAAGGATTCAGCATCATTGCCGGCATCCCCTATTTGATCAAACCCAACCTGATCCGGACTACTGGAGTCCTTAAACTTCGAAATCGTCGCCAGGTCAGCGGACCCATACAGCGAATCATCATAGCAACTTCTATCACCGGCCGGAACATCACTAGTTCCATTACACTTCGAAATCGTCACCGGGTCAGCGGACCCTTCAGGTGATTCACCAATTCCCTCAATCGGGAACCCAAGTTCTCTAAGCTCTTGCCCATACCTTCCAATGATCTTGCGAGCGTCTCGAGGTGTGAAAGCGACAATAACCCACCTATCCTTCCCAAACCAAGGCTCGGTCACATGCCATCGGTGTCCTTCAAAAGAAATAGCACGGTTATGCGCATCTTCAACCGAGCCAGCCCTCACAAGACCAGATGGCAAAGCCTTTGCCACCGGACCAACTTGATCCACACTCTCAACCCAAACCCCACCACCTTGAAACTCCCCTAAGGTAACAACCCAAACCAACCGTTCAGGATCGTTCCTCTTATCTTGATGCAGCGGGGCGGAGGTATTCTTAGCCAAGTAGAGAGTGGACCAGGTCCCTTCAAAGCCCTTTTTAGCGGCATACGCATTCAAATACCTAGTCAACTCAGGATACTCCTTAGCAAACCTGGTTATGCCTTGAAAACCACCCTGACTATACAAGCCAATGGAGGTTGCACGACCGCCGCCTCTCATGACCTTCCTGTTAGGCCAAGGCAGACACTCGGCATGCTCCCGCAGTACTTCCAGGCAATCAGAATCCCCAAATCGACCGGACTTAGTCATAAGAGCAACCTTTTCGGCTCTCTCAACACGCAAACCCTCATCTAACTTACACAACCCAGAAGAGTCAGTCTCCTTAAGGCCTTCATCATCGGAAACGCCATCTGAGCCAGCGGAACTCCCTAAATCCGACAGACCCTCGGCTTCCTCGAAACCATCTGTAGTAGTTCCAGCAATGAAAACTTTATGGCACTCCCCCCCAGGGCTTTCAGAAAGAGAGGCCTGGCCAATAAAAGCAGATGACGCGACGTCAGGAAGCGCACTATCGGCAAAGCTCAAGGATGGATCAAAGACGATGCATGCGCGGACGCACCGTATAGTAAACAATGGCGAGGATTTGGAAGTAAGACGATATTTAGGCTTCGGTGGGTCCTTGTCTGCATCTCGAACAGGATACACCGAATTAGTCAGAACCACTTTGGAGCCTTCACTGTCCGTCAGAAAAACCAAATGTCCTCCCGGAGTATCCGGTGCCCTACCAAGGTACTTACCCGCAAGAGTCCTAGTTTCCCAATGTCCACCATAACCCGACCGAAACCGCTTACGAGCATGAACCGCAAGCCCAAAAGGCAACAGATGGTCGCAACCCGCACCTAGCAACTTTGCAGCCTGATCCCAAAACCGATTAGAGGCATGGATTACGCACAGGGGCCAATAGATTTTATCTATGTGAGCAGCCCGCAGAAGCTTACGTACCTGAATCTTAATATGCTGAATAGCCACCTCAGCCTTATTGCCAGCGGGTGCTTGACCAGGTGTCCAGGTCGTGTAAATGCCCTTATCACGCAACCACGACACTAGGTTAGCGGACTTAAGTTCCTGCGCACGGTCAGCGTGATACCTATGAATTGGAAAACCATAAGACTCAAGCTTATTGATCAGATGCTGCACCTGCCCTAAGACCTCACGTCCTTTCTTAGATCTGAGGGGCGTCCCTAGAAACAAAGTATGAGTTCTTACCGGGGCCGTTAAAGGGTCTTCCTCAGCAGGAGGGTCAGGGTCCTCAGGCCTCTTTTCCCTTACCCTGCGCGCTACCTTATCAAGACTCGGTTTATCCCCAAGACCAAAATCAACAACAGGATAAGGCCCTTCTTCCCATAACTCCCCCCGGCCTTCGGCAAACTCCTTCAAATCCACAAACTCACCTTCATCCTCAACCCCTCCCGGAGCCCCTTCTGCTTCTGGCGGATCACCATGACCCACCTCCGGTTTAGCTCCTACAGATTCCCCTTCCCCACTTCCAGTTCCGGTAAGGTCTACACCACCACCAGGTTCCAACAGTGGGAATGAATAGGCGCAAGCTAGGAAATACCTATACCCGCCCCCTTTATCTCGGCCAGAAGCAACCGGATCGTAACTGAAACCCCGAACGAAAGGACCAGAAATGTCGAAGCTGGCAGCGCCAACACTTGTCACAGTCTGGCGCCAGTGGGATCTTTGGCGACTCTGGGATTCGATGCATGTCGGGCAACCCTTTAGGAAGGGCACGTGGTCGTTCTTACAATGGGCCTCAAAGTCGACCCCAGAAACCTTAGCAATCCAAGCCTTACGCTCCACAATCTCAGAGTCACTGACGAGCCCACGAGACCAGATGCTCCACGCAGAGACTATTGCATTCAACAGCCCGGGGGCCCATTTTACACCTTGATCGGCAGGGCCACCGACTCCGATTTGTTGCAATTTCCAACAGTCCTCAACATCCTTAGGCAACCACCTACCTTGTAGAATCTCGTAAAGGGACCACGAAGAAGTAAGCAAACCGGTGTGACGTACCCCACAATGGCCCAAACACCCTTGATCAAAAGATGCGTTGTAGAGCCCATACATTGCCCCAAACGCCCGCAGCTCCTCATGCAGCCAACTTGGGAACCCACTGATCCAAGATCCCTTAACGCCATTGAAATCCCGACCTGTTCCAATCAACACAAGAAAGACGGACCGACCCCTCTGAAACCCTCCAAAGGGCTTAGGCTCCTTAGTTCTTTCCCGCTTCTCTAAACAGGCTGCAGCCCTTCGCAAAGCCCACTGAGCCAGCTCAACTGGTTGAGCTTCCTGAGGCATGGGTTCTTGCAGAGCATCATCATCACCAGGCGGAACCCACCTTTCAAGTTCTACATTGACCCTTAAATCTACAGCAGCTTGGGCTACCGCATGAAGGAGCATAATCCGGAACCAGCCGACCGTCTCATCATCACAGATCTGCCTAAGGTTCCCGTGTTGTTCCAGCTCACCCCATCTGTTCCCTTCACACCGTTCCCTCAGCACACCCTGAGAGATATCCTTAAAATCAGATGGCGAGGAACTCACAATGCCTCCTATAACCCCATCCTTAGCCCACAAAAGCAACTGCTGATACACTGCCTCATGCCCGAGTTCTCCCTTCCTCTGGCGCTCTACCTCCAGGACTCGGTGACTCGTCTTAACTTTACTAGACCCGGAAAACACCTGAAGGACAACCGAACCCCGCTTAGCCAACCTCATAGACCGCCTAGCCCTCCTATTCCAAGGAATATCCTTAAAATCTACAGTTCCGCTTTCAGGCATTGGCACACTGACTCGGGATACCAAGCGGTCCGGCAACTCAGGGCAGAGAGCCCTCACAAAGGTCTCCTGATCGGACTGGGAAAGGCCATCCGGCCCACTCACAAGTAGCCTCTTACAAAGCCATTCCCTTACAAGATTCAAGGGAACCACCTCACGACCCTCTAGGCCCGAAACCTTACTCAACCCGCACTTCCCTGCCTGGAGTTCCTCATATTCCCGCAACAGACGAAGTCCAACTTCCTTAGGGATCAAAGGGCAACCCTTAACTACCGAAACCTCAAGCTTCCCTTCTCGTGGGTGTCGGATCTTACAGCCTTGCTTTTTCCAACTTATCGAATACCCCAGCTCAACAAGGTAGCTAGCCGGTAGAATAACCTGGCACGGACCTAGGTGCAAGAGCGTGCCATGCTCTGTTATGCGAAGGTCTGTCCCTCCGCTGGCGAGATCAACCCTAATGGTCCGACACCCCTCAGCTTCACCCTGCAATGCTGGACGCAACGCGTTGGTTGCGCCACTGTCAACTAGGCAAAACAGCGGATCGGATGCACTCGTGAGCGCGCTGCGAACCCACGACAAGTCAGGATCTCTCACCCTCAACGGCTTCAAACTGACGCTCTTAAGGATCTTAGCAGCTTCAGCTACGAGTGTCTCCTGGCTCACCGCTGACGACACAGAGGCAATCGACGCTCCAGCACTAGCAGCAGAAGCTTCTGTCTTAGCCCCACTATCCTCAACGATGCCCTTAGCCTGAGGACCAGCCTTAGCGCTTGCCTTGCCCTTACCCTTAGGATTTCCACCACCCGGGGAACCAGCCTTCGGAGAACCCTCAGACCCCGTATCCCCGGCCTGAACCTGCCTCCACTTTTCAGGCACTACAGTACAATCAGGACGATAATGACCTTCCTGGCCACAAGCTAAGCACCTACCCTCCCTGCGAGCCTTAGTCCTGTCATGCTTAAAACTACAATTATCCCCAAAACGGCAACCAGAGGCGTCTGAGAATTTGTGGCAGGGGAGGGAAGCCCCCTCCGGACCCTTTCCTTTCCCCTTACCTTTATCCTTATTATCCCCAGAACCAGAACTCACAGCACTCACCGAGGGCTTAGGGGGAGGTGGAGGTGTTGGGGCCCCCCTTCCGGCAGCCGGTGGATCCCGCCCAGCACCCGTGCTCCCACCAGCAGCAGCAGCCGCAGCAGCACGCGCTCTCTTATCCGATGATCCCTCAGTAGATAGGGATGCCGCCTCGCTCTCAGCCTGTATGAGTTTCACCAACTGAACCACGCCTGCAACCGTCGGGTTGTAGTCAATAGCAAGCTGATGACGAAAAGCGTTTACGCGAAATCCTATCATAGGATGAGCAGTCAAAAGACCCGAAGTAGAACCATCCACCCCCCTGAGGAGAAGAGACGCGTCGGGTAACGCCGCCTTTATCTCAACAGCTCTCTGAAGTGACTGCTGCCACTTACGAAGACACTTAAGAGCATCAGCAAAGGACCTGCAAACCTCAGGGCTCACCAGCTGACTCAAAAGGTGGGCACGCTCACTAGAGCCACCAGGTTGGTAGAGGCACAGCACCCTGAAGAGTATCGAAGCGCTAGACAACCAACGGTTGGTCACCATGTCATCCCTGACCGACTGGGGAACAGCAGCAAGCAGAAGACTGACCGCGCGACTCTCGACCCTTCCAAAAAGCCCCTCGTCGTACTCTCCCCTCACCGAGGACGGATCAATATTCAACCTGCCCAAAGGGTCAGCAACCAACCACCTCTGGTACGCAACCGTGGCAGACCTTTCCACCCCTTGCCACCATGTGTTCGCACTTGGAGACAGTCCAACCATTATCTGCCGAACTTGAGCTATCCAATTGCCGCAGACAATCGCCGATTGAGAAAGTTCTGTCTGATTGAGTTTAGGAAGTTCGCTGATATATTTAGCAGGCTCCTCAGGCCTGCTTGCCAAACCCTGGGGATACGACGAATTTCCAAATCCCGCAAAGGAAAGCCCACCTTGCAGCCTACCCTCATCGACCTGAGGTCCACCAGCAAAAGGCGCAGGCGCGACGCGTGGGGACAAAGGAGGCGGACAGGCCGGAGGCCGTATGCTAGTTCCTCCAGGAGAAACCGGGTAACCCTGATCATCAAACCCATTAGCTCCAGCCACACCCGACCTAGGAGTATGATATCCAAGCCCATCCTGAATACCGCGGTCTGTAATACTCCCAGCAAACTCCCTCATAGTCTGAGCTCTAGTACCACCCAAACTTTCCCCAAAACCACCAGTCGATCCCAAAGGTGCAGGAGGTGCAGCTAGAGGCGCTGGGGGAGCCGGAACCGAAGCAACAAATCCCACCCCGTAACCCCTAGATCCCTCTCTAGACTGATCCATGATACTCAAAGGTCCTTGACCCGAAGCGTTAGTCTGTTTTGGAGGCCTAGCTCCAACCAAGGCATGCCGTCGACTCTGATCAATATCACAAGCTAGAGTACCAGAACCTTCTTGTCCACCAGGACCTGGAAAACTGGGAAGCCCACTACCTAGCCCGAAAGCTAAAGAAGGCTCAAACCTACCAAACTCCTGACTGGGTGAGACTGGGCCAAAAGCCTGAGCCTCATTCACTGCAAAAGACACAGGTGACATCATCACAGCTTCACCAGGGGTGCCGCTATGCCAGCTCGAGTGAGAGCGCCATTCTGCTTGCTCTACCCTTCGCTTAAGCGACCTATTCTCCTCTATAAGCTGAGTGACAACCTGTTCCAGCCTCGCAGTCCTGTCACAGTCCGGCAGCAGCTCCGGATCTTCCAAACCCTCAGGCCCTTTGTCGGGGCTTTCAGGTGGGCCACCAGCAGCCGACGCGGCTTTGTCAACAATGCCTGTCATCACACCGGCCGTCAACCCTCCAGCAGGACCAGTTAGCGCAGTTCCCAGAACGGTTCCTTCCGAAGCCCCACTAGCTTCAACCCGGGCCACTCTCGGACCCACCTCTTGACCTTGACCAAAAGCAGACGTATAATCAGGTTCCAGACCACTGCCAGAGCCCAATCTCTCTGTCTCTAATCTTGCTTGCTCCACATCTAAATCAACTGGCCGACGACGTAGAAGTTCTACTTCATCACGTACTCTCTCGCTGTGGAACGGGCTAGCAGTCGGCAAGGGCAACACATCACCCCCTACTCCTGCAATACCCTGCTCAAGAGTCCCAGGCGAAGCTTCGCCCGGCACAATCACATTCACAGCTCCTTGAGGATTCATTCCAGGGTCAGCTTGACCCAAGGCTGTTTGATAGTCACGCTCCAACTGAGCACCCGTAGCCTCTGGCTCGCCTTGGACGGGGGCTCCTCTTCTCGAGCGAACCATGGGATCCATCGTCAAGACGACTACAGAACAGACCCTAAAACCTGGGGACCTAGCCAAGCCTAGGAGCTATCTACGGCTGATAACCTACGTGAATTCTATCAAAGTTATAGGACCCAAACCGAACCAACCTAAGTAATTCGAAAGGAGTATGTTTTCAAAGAATGCCAATGAACCGTCAATCCCAGGAGCTAGGCAACAGCTTAGACTAACCCCGAGAACCACAGACGCACCTTAATCTTTTCGAAGCAAAACAGCCTGCCGGAAGTGCGTGTCATCCTTTGCGCAGGGGCGATGCTCTTTACGCACTCCCCCTCGCCATTCTCTAAGAAGGGCGACGAAGATGGTTCAAAGTGGAAAACAGGATTACATCCCAGAGCATACCCCAACTGTTTCTTGCATCTCCCCATCAGGCTCGAAAGCAGGGACAAAAGCCGATCCTTAGATCCCATTCCGACTGCTCGTTCTGTACACAAGCATCCTCCTTTAGAGGAATTCGTACTCGGATCCACGGCATCCCGAAACGTTATCTTGGTGACTGAAGGACATAAGGATCCTATACCCCGCACGACTTAGCAATACGGATTAAAAGCCCGAATGAATCGGAGACCCAGACTTCCAACATCACCAAACAAGGCTGTTCGCTACACAACTCCGTGCGCACTACTTAAAGGACCGAGCCTACACAGAAGACATTCAGTCAGATAGATACTCAGCATCTCGGTCGACCCTTGTGAGCCAATCTCCTACGAGGAAGTGAAATTCCGACTGAACATCATCTGCATAGTCTTCGGCATCAACTTGGTAACCGGCCTTCCAGAAGCAGAACAAAATGCGGCCCCTATGTGGAATCCCCTCTGCAAGAGGCATAGGTACAATGCTCATCTCCCTAGTTTGGCATCCGGTCTCTGCAGTAGATGCTTCGCACCTTCTTAGCCTACTCCAGGCCCTTTTTCCAGCTTCCCAGGTCCCTATGACAGCAATAAGCTTGCACAGCCCTATGAGGTAGAATCCATCGCAACCTAGACCACGATTGAAACAGAGCCAAGCGACATCCCCGGCTTCGGAGCGAACCTGAATCTCTTGTGTCTCGCACGACCCTTCAGCGACTGAAGTCTCAATAATAGCTAGATCCTTAGAGACAGCATCAGCTACCCTCACACAGCCTAGCAGCACCCAAAGCCACAGAACCAAAACAATAATCCTCCAAATCCTATCCCAGAAACCAGGGGAAACACTGAACCAACCCTGAAACCCTGGCCACCAGTCAAGATCTCCAGAGCTGCCACCCTCGACTTGGGTGGCTGTGATTCCAATCTCAGCTTGTTCAAGCATCAGTTCAGCAACGCAGCCGGAAAGATTCTGCGCTTGCCAGCGGTTAAAGGGTTCCCAATCCCCAGAATTTAACCCCTCAACAATCTGCTGCACAGCCTCAAGCGACCATCCTTCTAAAGGGACAACAAGTACATCGTCAGCGTAACCAACCAACAACCTGCCTTCCTCAGCCCGATACCAAACACCAACAGAACCCCTTACAACCCTGACACCCTCTTCAAACTGCCCTTCCAGCACTTCGGGAGAAAGCTCTCCACTATCGACACTCAAGTCCGCAATCGAAGGTTCTTCAGTCGAGCGTGAATCACCACTCTCCGAGGACGAAGAATCATGTTCAATTGCGCCTTGAAAAACCCGATAGAAACCAAGAGGTGGGACACCAGGGTCAACAGGACGGTGCGGTATCTCATCTAGCGTTTCGTCATCCTCGTCCTCGTCATAAGGCCACTCGCGTCTACCAGTCTGCATATAGGCAGTGGCAGCATCAAAAGCAACATCTGTGCTCGCAACCCTGTTGCCACTATTCCTCTGCAGCCACTGCACTACAGCCAACGTCACAGCATCTTTGAAAGACCGCGCGCAACACCTAAGACGAGTCCACTCAAGAGCTCGGTTGCCCAAGAGTTCAAGAACAAGACGTCCGGACAAGGCTAGAACCCGTCTTAAATAATGTGTGTACAGCGGAGGGGCCCAAACAACATACGGGAAAGTGACGAGCTCAAGAGAGGAACTCCCTTCATCATCAAACACCTCTCCTTGAAACCCCGCTCCAACCAAACCGAACCTCAAGTAACCCTCTACAGCTTGAATCCACTGTGGTCCACTGAACAGCGCTGCCCACGGGCCACTTCGAAGATCGTCAGCGAGAGCCCCGCATACTGCAAAACGGATCTGAGTCGAGGCCAATCTCAGCAGCAGTACTCCTGCACTACGGTCACCTAGGAAACATAAAAGCCTTTGGCCCTCGAGCGACAATAGCTGAGTGATGTAATGACGACGGAGCCACGTTCCCACAATTGGAAACACGGCTTCCTCAAGTGCTCCTTCGACTAAGTCTTCATAGGTAAGACCTGCGTTCTCATCTTGTTCATGTGCTTCTTCTTGACCATTGGGTAAAATCGCTACGCTCCCCCCAACCTGAACTCCGAAATC
>CAJNJA010014992.1:0-11958 GCA_905231915.1 Symbiodinium necroappetens | reverse complement strand
AGTAGTAGTAGTAGTAGTAGTGGTAGTAGTGGTAGTAGTGGTAGTCGTGGTAGTAGTGGTAGTAGTGGTAGTAGTGGTAGTAGTGGTAGTAGTGGTAGTGGTGGTAGTAGTGGTAGTAGTCGTCGTAGTAGTAGTAGTAGTAGTTGTCGGAGTCGTGGTTCTCCTTCTTGTGGTTGCTACTAGTATATGCATTTTCAAACGAAGAATAACACTAACAATGAAACTAATGGTCCACAACTACTGACAATGGTAAAATGAATAACAAATAAGAGTAGCAAAACACAGAACAAACTAAACCCTGAACCCTAAACACTACTATTACTCAGAATAGATCAGAAACACTTATTATGATTTGGTTTAGGGTTTAGGGCAAACCCTACTATGATCTAGCGTCTATCCAGGCCTCTGGAGTCTCGAGCTCCCTCATCGAATCTCGAGCGCCCCTTGTAGGGCAGCCCATAGCCAGAAGGTCGGTTGGTTATGGCCTCACCTAGAGCTTCAGCTACCTAAACATCGGGTTTGGGGTTTGTGTTTACTATCCGCTTAAAACCTAGTGGGTTTAGGGTTCAGGGTTTACTGTCTGTCTGAACTCTAGCCCAGTAGCCCATGATTTAGGTAACTGGAGGTCTAGGGAAGGAGAGCGAGGAACCGCTGTTAGAATCGCGAAACTCTGAGACCGAAGCCCAGGAGCCCTGTCCCAGACTCAGAGAGAACTAAAATTTAAAACAAGACTCAAACACACCTTTAAGTTTAAGGAAAAATTTAGACGAACCTATGCGAAACAACAATTTCTGAAAATCGTGAAGCCTTATAAGGAAACCTTAGGACACCGACTGAAAAGTTAGGATTGAAAGGTTAGGACCCCCCCCCCCCAAGAACCGAGAGAGGAGCGCCGTCCTTAGGGACGCGATGTTGGAAGTGTTTCTGTGTCATTCCCTCCATGGTCATCATGTCCCCGTCGGCCAACATTACCTAGGGCTTAGGGCTTAGGGTTTAGGCTTGTCTATAGTGGCTTTAGGTCTTGAGGTTGTGGTGTTTCTCACAGACTTAGGGTTCAAAGACGGAAGCTTTCTGGAGGTTCCGGGGTTCGGGGCTCAGGGTTAAGTGTTTCAAGGTTTCTGGGGTTCAGGGGTTTGGGAGTCGTGGAAGTTAGGTTTAGGGTCGGAGGACTGGGGGTCTGAGGTCTTGGACCTGGGCTTGAAGATTGACACAGATTGCTCGTGGGGAAATTCAAAAAACACTCTAGTGCCCCACAAAGCCCTTGTACGAGCCAGCCTCAACTGACAGAATCAAGCGAGTTGATAGCCAGGGTATTCAAGAAGTGAAGCAAACAGAGACCCCTCCCTAAACCCTAAACCCATAATCCCTAAAACCCTAAACCCTAATAATCCCTAATCCCATAAACCCATAATCCATAGGTGGACGAGGCTCGCTACGCAGCGGCCTCTCAGCTTCGCCGGGCCAGTTGGCTCGAAGCTCAAATTTCCTCCCGGCCAAAAAAATGGCAACACAACTGATGACACACAGGGTTTAGGGTTTTAGGGTTTGGGGTGTAGGGTTTTAGGGTTTAGGGTTTAGGGCATTAATTTTCATCAGGCTCAACGAACTGCCACAATGCGGCTTCAGTAGCATACTACAGTAATGATGAGAACAGTCACGTAAATAAACAAGACTCAAGAGTTCCGTCGAAATGTCGAAGAATTGGGTGATTTCTCCCTCTCTCTCTCTCTCTGTCTCTCTCTGTCTCTCTCTGTCTCTCTCTCTCTCTCTCTCCCCATCCCTCTGACACCTGAGCCTGTGTGCAAATAAATGCCCATGGGATTGGGTGAGTGGCTAGAGGCCCTTGCGGTTTAAAGTTAAGGGTCTGGGATTTGGGCTATTGGGTTCCAGGCCATTCTAGGCCCCTGGACCTAATCTCTAAGTTCAGGCTTTATGGTTCAGGGTTCAGGGCCTTTTTGTTCCCTGCCACTAGGGCTTAGGGTTTACCCCTCTTTTTCGAGCAGGGATTGCAATGCACTAAGCCCTGAATCCCTTGAGCCAAGCTCCATACGCCAGCGCTCATGGCTACCTAATCCCTAACCCTTAAACCCGAATCCGTCTCCCTGGGTAGCCAGGTCAAACCATGCTCAGTTGGGATCTGGGCATGGGATCATGAAGCTCAGCAGAGTGTAACACGAGAGCGAAGAAGTGCACCTGAATCCTGACAAGAACGAAGCTTCCACCAAAAACCCGCGTGTTCCGGGTCTGAAATACCTGGCTCGCCCAAAAGCTCTCACCCTATCGAGGCAGTCTTCGGGCTTAGCCGAACACCAAACATGTAAACTAGGATCAACTAAGCCCTAAACCCTAAAACATCTACGGACGTTTTACAAGGCTTTGGGGCTCACTGTGTTAGGTCTACTGACCTCAGGCTTTGGGAGTTTAAGAACCCTGAACTCCATACCCTGTTTTGAGCCCAGACTCTGCCAATCAGCTGGGAAACAGCACTTCCAGACTATTGCAACTCTGTGCCCCTAGCCCTAAACCCGGAACTCGATACCCTCTCTCTCTCTCTCTCTCTCTCTCTCTCTCTCTCGGGGAACTCTATACCCTAAAACCTGAATCCTAAACCCACAAGCCGCCCAAGAGACCCACAGGCCTCTTTGCCCCCAGAGACAAGGAGATGATTCGCACGTCGATGAACTTCCTAAGTTTGGAGTTTGTGGGGTTTGCGGTTCAGGGTTCCAACAGTTAGGAATTCTTTCTTTGAGTTTGCGCAAGTTGCATAAATAGGCGTCTTTTTCAGAAGAGCTCTAGCTGTGAGGGTTGAGGGCTTGCTTAGATGTTAGTCTTGCGAGCACCTAGGACGTTGGCTGCTTCTTGCACTACCAGGTTGAGCAAGTGAAGCTTTGTTGGTTATCTGCCTGGCTGGCCGACTGCCGGTTTCGGGCTGAGGTTAAGGCTAAGGTCAGCGAATGCCAACCATAAAGAACTGGGGTTCAAGAACTTCGGCTGCAGCCGCGAGACTTGGTCCTCTGCAGCAGTTTGGTGGTCAGAATTTCCTAGCTTGGGGTTTAGGGTTTAGGGTTTCCCACCACAGCGGATCCTAGGCGCAACAGACAGACACTGCAAAAGCCTTTCTATCACTTCCCCCCCCATAGTAGCAACTGAAGGATTCGGTGAGCAGCGTTCCAGGCCGGAATCCGCGCAGGGAAAAAGGTGCGATCACATGCAAGCTTAAAGAAGTCGCAGGCATGATCTTCACTCTAGGAGTATTTGCAACAAGTTTTCTGCAAGTATATGACTTGATGATTTTTACTTATAGTACCAGAGCACCGTCTGCACTCACCAGAAGCTACAGGAAGCCCCAAAACAAGTTGTCCCACGGAGTGTCTTCTGCTGAGGATGCGGTACTCCTAATTTAACAACAAAGCCTATACGAACGTTACCTCAAACCGTGCCCGCGTGGTCTGGAATCAGTGACCAGGTCGCGTGCCCAACACTTGTGTCACTTGTGCTCTGAATGACGAGTTCAAGGTCTACAGCTTACAGCGCTTAGCCCGTATAAGCCCTACATCGAAATGCCTGCTTTTCTTGTCTGGGTCTTAGGATCTTGGATCTTAGGGTCTACCAGGCACCCCGCCACCACCATCAGATGCCTCCCTAAAACTTGGGCTGACTGCACCTGCTCTCATTTGCTGAGTTCTCTCGCCCCAAAAACAATACGCTCTTCAAAAAGGCGGGAAAACTTACAGACTTACAGCTTGCCTCCTCGGCAACTAAGTCTTCCAGTATGCAGAACCCTTCAATGAATGTCCGACCACCCGGCAAAACTTGCAGGAGCCCTGCGAATCTACGCTGAAGCCAAGCATCCCCTGGAACAGGCTCTCGTCATCCGAGTGCCAGCCTACCGACATTCCGCCATCCTCGTACAGGTTGAGATTGCCTCGCTACTGCGGTCTTGGCTCTCTAATACCCTGAACCCTAAAACCTAAACTTATAAACCCTAAACTCTAAACCCTAAACACTCTCTCTAGGGATCAATTAGGTGCAAGGGCCTGGCTTCGGAAATTGGCGAACCCGGCTCGGGGGTCTGAGGGCAAAACCAGAGACTGCAAACATCTGAAGCACCCGCATCTATTGTTTAGGGTTTAGGGTGCGCACCTTTAACATCTAAAGCACCGAGAAGGACCGTAAAATTTACCTGGAGACATGATTTGATGGGTTGTAGCCAGGATTCGGACTAGAAAGGGCCAGGCTGGCTAAAACGTTGCAACTCCTGAACCCATGAGGCGAAAATGGATTTCAATCGGATGTTCAGATACTTCGGACGGAGGTGACATATGGTGCCAGACTTCTCTTCATGTTCTACATGGAATAGTCTTACGGGTCACTCGGCCCTTTATTCTGCACCTAAATGCGACAAACGGAGACCTCGAAAAAGCGATGCCAAGAAAAGCTTGGCTGCTTCTGTCAGCATGCAGGATGGGATTTGCACTCTCTCTCTCTCCCTCTCTCTCTCTCTCTGTCTCTGTTGCTCTCCACACCCTAAACCCGAAACCTCACTGTAATTTACACCAATCGGTACAAACCAAAGGTGAAAGCAGGTAAGCACACAAGCAAACAAACAAAGACCTCCCACGCACATACACATCTGAATGTGAATGTGTATAGTGGATATATATATATATATATATTTATTTATTTATTTATTTATTTGTTTATTTATTATACACACACGTGCACGTAACATCTGTAGACATATGTGCATGTATGCATTCACATCGAGATGGCTGCAAGACTGACAGGCAGCCATGGGGCAAGAGTTCGGCCACAGAGACCGGTCGGTGAAGCCGCACATGGGCATAATGGTGGCCATGAGGTTCCTGGGAGTCGTGTTGCGTTGTTTCTTAGTCCACAAGGGGTTCTTTCTTGAATAAGGCTCCTGGGCTTCGTGTTCTTAGGTTTTTAGGGCTCGTTTTCTTCTTAACAATACTTATGCTTTGCTGGACTCGCTTTCGCATGTTAATTCAGGTTCCTGGGGTTCCTTTGTCCCTCTTGTCTTTGTGTTTTCTTTTATGAGTGAGGCTCTGCTCTCGCTCTCTCTCCCTCTCTCTCTTTTTTTTTCTCTCTCTCTCTCTCTCTCTCTCTGCCGTTGCATGCAAAGGATCTATAGAAGTGATGCTCCTTCTGACTGGTTCAAGTACCTAACTGTAACGCCGTGAACTTGCATCTGAAGCCCTGAATCCTACTAAGCAGCAAGCCAATCACCTTTAAAGTCCTCAAGCAGAAGGCTTGTCGGAATTGGACAGAAGTGAACTTTACGGTTTTAGGTTTGGGATGGACATAGGAAGCATTCGTTTGGGGAACTGTGTTCGACAATCAGACCAGCAGTTAGTTCCTGGGGGGATCTGTACCGACTTATTACAAAAGGTCCCGATCATTTCTGTCCTGAGATTTCCAAGGAGGCCCTGTGCCACTAAATAAAGGCTCTGAAGTCTTGAATCGTACGAAGGATTCTCTCAGGAACCCTTAGCCCAAAAACTCTACATGTCGTGGCACTAAACCTGAGGGCTGTTGCGCCAAACTTTGCGATAACGGCGATCTTCAAACAATTAGGTTCACCACTTTGCTGCTGGCTTCTAGCACTTCGGCCTACAAGACCACACATCCAAGAGGCAGCATCCAATCCGGAAACGGCACAGCCTTCAAAAGGACCCATCTTCTCTGGAGCGGAGTAGCTAGGGGAGGGGCGGTGTGTCTGAAACCATAATATGACCCTAGACCTTAAACCCGAAAGCGCGCATGACTTCGTTTGGCACCGCGACAAGCTGAAAGCCTCAGGCCCCAAAACTCTGAAACACGAGAGCACTGAAGAACTGTGTACCTTCATGTAGGCATGGAGGCCAACGTAGACGTCTGATGGAGAAAAAGCCCAGTGATTCACTCATACTATAAGGCGTTGCGAAGAAGAACCTGCAGTCTCTTTGTCAGCGTTCTTCAGTGCACAACTTCTACTCCGAATCCTATGCCCTCTATATAAGTGCAAAGATCACAGCACCCTAAAAGGCCACAAACCAACCGTAAAGTCGTAACCCCAAAGAGACGGAGACCCGTGAAAGCTGGGTTTTCGGGTCAAAGGCCAAGGCTGAGTAACCTCGATTCGTTGACCGGTGTCACATTTTGCTCTTTTGAGCCAGCCGTAACCAAAAAAAACACACTAAACCCCGAACGCTAACCCTAAACCCTACAGACTCTGGGTTTCGGATGTCTTTAGAGTTTTTGGCTGAGCTTTTCGATCGCAGGGTTCAGGCATTCGTACCTCGACTTCGATTCGTCCATATCGATAAGTGCAGCTGCAGCCCCCTGGCGAGACCATCCATGCCTCAGCAAACAAGACCGCGATCTCTCTACTCCTCACGTTGTGCACTCGTTTGCATCAGCCCTAAACCCTAAACCCTGGACCTCAAACCCTAAACCAATAGCAACTCCCTAAACCCTAAACCCTGAACCCCTGAACCATGAGCCCGAAGGGATTTAGGATGCCAAAGTGCCGTCTTGCGGGGAATGGGTCCGTTCGGTCCCTCCGGCTGCTTCCAGTCGGTACCATCCTCCAGACTCATGAAGCATACAGTTGGCCCATAAGGTGGCTTCTAGGGGATCCTTCTAAAGAAGCCTTCAAAGGAGCACTAATCATCCTAAATCCAGGTTCTAATTTCTGGTTCCACCAAAGTCAGGGTTATGAAGGGCTGTTTTGAGGGGTAACAGATTCTGATGCGGCTTTCAAACTTTATTTAGGGGTTCAAAACTAAGTTTTAAATATTCGGCTCGTTCTGGGCTGTCAGTGCGAGAAGGCTAGCGAGTTAGGTTTAGCGCCGGGTTCAGACTCTATGGCTCAAGGCTGAAGGTCTACAGGGCTTACTTGGACCCTAAATAACCTACCGTTTTTATGGACTTTCATACGGAAACCATAAGAAGGAACCCTAAAACAGGAAGGTTCTTTAGGGCTTCGAATTTCCATGCAGCCCCCACGGAAGTAGAAGTAGAAAGGTATCCTTTGCAATGGTTTCTGGTATTTCAAACAAGGCTCACTGGCTGGGGGCCCAGCATGTGCGGTTAGGGGTAGATACAAGGCCTCGGCAAGGGCACTACATCTACGGTAGGGGCCTCAATGAGAATGGGGTTTTTGGGCCCCTTATTATAGTTATGGTATTACAGTATACCCCCAAACCCTATTCTAATTGCTACGGCCCCTATTTTAGAGACTATTGCCGTCCATGCGGTTTTGGGGAGGGGTCCCGGAGTTCTTCACTTTCAAAGCAGGATGGGCTCCAGCGGCGCCAAACCTTGCCCTTCTTGGGCCTCAGTTTCTGAAGGTTTGAAAGTGCGTTTGTGGATTTCCGTGTTTTCTCTGCCCCTGGCCGAGCGGTCCTTGATGGAATTGAAGAATAACCTGCCCGGAAGCAGAGCGAGGGGTTGAAAACCAATTCCCAGGGAAAAGCTGACGCAGCACAACCAAAACAGATGCCATTAGCGTTACGCCAGTAGAATAAATCTAGCGGCGACGTTCTCTGTTGCATGAGATTGCGGCTCGAAACACTGAAACTGGAACACTTGTAAGAATTGATGGGCACATAGGAGAAGGCACCGACGCAGCTCAACCTACATGCACGCAGGTCAGCAACTTTTTGAAGACTTCGAGGTTACACCGCACCTATGCAGCCAGTACACTGCTTGCATGCAGCACCGTGCTCATGTTGATGCGAGTTGAACTCGTAAATGCTGATTTCGACACCATGTTCGAGCCTCGTCTGGTCCTTCGAGAATGGCGTGGGCAAGTATGCCGCATAGCTGCGTCGGCTGTCATCTGTGAGGACATACCTGGGACCGACTGCCTAAACACTTTAAACTCCTACAGCCTAAAACTTCAGGTTTAGGACCTTTCCGAAGATGAAAACTCGAAGCTCGTCCAAACGAAAGCCTGGGATTCTGCCGACCTGCGAGGAAGCGGAATCTAACGCACACCGTCGGTTTCCACTCGCACACTCGCACCGACAGTTGTTTTTTGAAACTCACACTCGGACAAGTCTGGCAAGGTCTGCAGCGATACAGGTTTCAAACGGCTAAGTTGCCTATAAGAAGCAGCAACGCTCCAAAGTAGCAGCAGCAGCAATTACTGCCGTAGTTGGCAAGTAGCGGGCAATTCCTGCCACAACATGCCACAACTAACTATGCAGTGGCGTAGTTATGCGCATTTCCTGTAGAACACCAGACAGACATCTGCAACTTTGCAATCGGTGAGACTTAAGGCCATGCTTCAGGATGTAGGAAAGCTGGAAGCTTTTTCAGCCGACCGTCGGATAGGTCATAGGACCCATAAAACATGCATCTTTGCACCCTCGCCAGTGGCATTTTTAACCCTTAAATGCGGCACTTCTTGAAGTGGCGGAAATAAATGCACACCAGGCTTAGGGCTTAACTGTAGCGATTAGGCACGTGCCGCGAAAGACGGTCGTCCAATGACTCAGACTCCTTCATGATGCACGGGTGTAGCAACTCCGTGATAGTCAGCAACTAACGCTCTTTTCAAGGATCTCTACTGACTCTACTATCTGAAGGAACTTAGCTTGATTTGGGCGTCAAGGAAGTTGAAAGCTGTAACCATAGCAGGAAACTCTCAAACCTTGAGTTATAACGCCCTAAACGCGAAACCTGAAGCCCTAAACCCTGAAACCCAAGATCCTCCAACCCTACACCATCAAACCCGAAAGCCCTAAACCTTCAAACCCGAATGCCCTAAGGCCCTTAAGCACCTCAAGCCTCAGCACCCCTCAAGCCTCAAGCCCTAAACCCTAACGCCCTCAAACTGCAAGCCCTTAAACCCTAAAGCCCTAAATGCCTAAACCCTCAAACCCTTCCTTTTGAGAAGGGACTGCAATGCACTAAGCCCTGAATCCCTTCAGACAAGCTCCACACGCCCTAAAGCCCTAAAGCCTTAAACCCTCATTCCTGAAAGCCTCAAACCCAAAACTCCAAAATCCTCAGGCCCCCACAGCCCTAAACCCTAAACCAAAGAACCTACCTGTTTAAGGACATGTATAAAGAACTCAGAATAATAAAGATCCCTAAACAGGTAGGTTTTATATGGTTCAGGTAAATGTAAACCCTGGAACTCTAAGCCCTAAGCCCTAAAGCCTAAACCTGAGAGAAACCTTCAGAGCCTCATAGAACTCTAAACCCTAGAGCCTACACCCTAAACCCTGGAACTCTATATAGAGCCCTAAACCTTTCCTGGCCCAATGCCGCACCAGGCACTGCCAACCAGCCTGGCTCAGGTCTCCGACCAGCTTCAGTCCGGTTTCCTCCAGGCTTTTGGGGCCTAGGGTTTAGGGCTTAAGGGTTTAGGGCTTAGGGGTTTAGGGTGTAGAGTTCCAGGGGTTTAGGGTTTAGAGTTCCAGGGTTTAGGGTTTATGGAGTTTCGAGTTCTATGGCTCAGGGTTAAGCTAAGGGATTCAATTTTACGGTGTTTAGGCTCTAAAAGTTCTAGGGCTACAGGTTTGGGGTTTTCTAAGGTTTAGGGTCAAGGCCTTTGGATTTAGGGTGTCGGCGCGCACCCTCGGACACACTCCAGATCTTGCTGAAGTGAAACAACAAAAACGAGCCATGCGAAACACTGTTCCCACCCGATAAAACCTGCTAATGCCATCTGGCTCGCTTCTCCCGGAGTTTAGTGTTTAGGGGGTTTAGAGTTCTAGGGTTTAGGGCTTACTTGGCATTCTAAGTAGGTTACCACTAGAGTTCTACGTGCCGTTAAGCGGGATCCAAGCTGGGGGAGAGATATTTGTAACATCTGATAACTCCATATTATACTACCTACCGATTTTCCAACTAGGGTTTAGGGGTTAGGGTTTGTACGGCTTTAAGTTAGAGCTGAACATGCCTTAAGAGTCCGGTCTCCTGTAGCATAGGGGCGTCAACAAATTAGACTAGGGCGCATTGAAAGCCATGAGGGGTTCTATAAGGACTACTATTAGGGCTGAGGGACTATAGGGCCTTGATAAGTAGAATATTTTTTGTTTTTTGTTTTTTTTTGGTGGGGGGGGGTATGTCATTGAATGATTTATAGTAGAAATACTTGCCAAATGCTGATAACCATTCAGGCGCCACCCCCAAACCCAAAACCTGTGAGCTTTCGGGTTGGGCTTTCGGTAACTTAGGCCTTCTTAGGACCTGAACGGGCTTAGGGTTTCTGGGTTTTGAAGGGGCTCGTTTTGGCTCAAGGCTAAAGGGTTGAAGATTTGTTTGGGGGGTGGCTTGGATCTTCGAGGGTTTCGGCTTTAGGGCTTAGGGTTAGGGGTTTTAGGGTTTAGGGTGTAGGGCTTGACAAGTAAACTCGGAGGAACCACGGCGAGGCTTGGGCGCTGCTGGATCGAAAATTATGGGGGTTTAGGCTTTAGGGTTTAGGGCAGCAGGCAGGTTTTGATCCGCTGGGACATCTTTCATGAGGGGGATTCTCTTATCCAGGAGCCGTAGAGTTTAGCCTACAGTCTCCCCAAACCCCCTAAAACCCTGGCCCTAAAGACCCTAAAAGAAGCAATACGACCTTTCCATGTGGGTCCGATTCCTCTAGGAATCGGACCCACAAGTTCTCATAAGGCATAGATTCATAGATCGAAAGGTAGGGCTCATTGGCAGCCTTCTAAGGCTCTCCATGTAACTACTTTAAGGGCTTAGGGAATAACAGGGCCTGGATCACCGGGGCAGGTTCTTAAGTCCAGGGCCACGCTGTTTGGGTTCGAGGTCTCGGGCTTTGGGAGGCCTATCTCTAGGGATTGAGGATAAGGACTTCATTTGGGTAGTTCTCTAAAATAAGGTCCCTTTCTAGGCCCCCAAATAGTACGGCACCCTTCTAAAATTTTTAGAGAACTACCCATTTGAGGTTAAGAGCTTAGGCTGTTGGGGTTTGGGGTTTTGGCTGTAGGTCAGAAGAGGTTAGAGGTGTGATTAGAGTGTGTCGTGCTCCGAACTTTTGTGATTAGCCGTCAAGGCGATACGAGTTACTCGAACCCTCTCTTTTAGACGACCCCAAACGCCTGGCAAAGAGGCAGGGCTTAGGGTCACCCTGACTCGGCCACTTTGTTTCTGCTGTCTTCCCCTCAACAAAAGCCTAGACCATGAGTGCTAAAGTGACGAGAGGCCTGCTACCAAGTCGGGCTACAGGTTAGGACGTATGCAGAGCGCTCAGGCGGTTCAACTTGCAACAAAAGCGTGCCCCAGAAATACTTCCAACCATACTCCCACCCCGGCCCCACACCCATGTGAGGCACCTGCCGCGGCTTCTCCCAACATGCCTTCCAAGCACATGCTGCTGCTCTTCGCAAGCTCCATCTCTTAATTCAGGAACCCGTATAAGCCACAAAGCTTGAGAACCTGTAAATTCATGAACTCCTGTAGACCCGCAAACGCCAAACTCCCCTGATACAGGAAACCTGTATAAGCATTACAGTCCGATAACTGTCCTGGATAAACATACACCTCTTCTCAAAACGTAGCACAACAAAAAACTACCCCTGACGATGCCCTATGTATATAGTTATACTGTGATATAACCTCCCCTACGAAATCTCTATTCTGCTTATGGCCCTAGACAAGACAACTTCCGGCTACGGCTAGCGCATTCAATAAGAAATCGCTGAGAATAAGAAATGAGACCCTGGATTCGTAGGATTTCTTATCCAGGGTCCTAGACGAGGAGATGCCCACCGCTTGGATGGAATGCTGCTGAAGAGGCACGCGTGTCAACTTCAAGCCCTTGCCCCGAGCCTGGAAAAGTTCAAACGCGCTCATTTTGGAGTATCCAGCCCGCTACAAGCTCAAAATGCGCGCATTTGAACTCTCCCCAAGGCCGCCCTTCCCCGAGCCTGGTAAAGTTCAAACGCGCTCATTTTGGAGTTTTCAGGCCGCTACAAGCTCAAAAAG